>SJYX01015097.1:477872-513210 GCA_006410675.1 Oreotragus oreotragus | reverse complement strand
CATAACTTTCCTTCCAAAGAGTAAGCGTCTTAATTTTATGGCTGCAGTCACCATCTGCAGTGATTTTGGAGCCCCCCAAAATAAAGTCTGTCACTGTTTCCCCATCTATTTCCCATGAAGTGATGGGACAAGATGCCATGATCTTCATTTTCTGAATGTTGAGCTTTAAGCCAACTTTTTCACTCTCTTACTTTCATCAAGAGGCTTTTTAGTTCCTCTTCACTTTCTGCCATTAGGGTGGTGTCATCTGCATATCTGAGGTTATTGATATTTCTCCTGGCAATCTTGATTCTAGCTTGTGCTTCTCCTAGCCCAGCGTTTCTCATGATGTACTCTGCATATAAGTTAAATAAGCAGGGTGACAATATACCATATGACCCCACAATCCCACTACTGTGCATACATCCTGAGAAAACCATAACTGAAAAAGACACATGTACCCCAATGTTCATTGCAGCATTATTTATGATAGCTAAGACATGGAAGCCACCCAACTGTTCATCAAACAGATGAATGGATAAAGAAGTTGTGGTACATATGGAATAATACTCAGCCACAGAAAAGTATGCATTTGAGTCAGTTCTAGTGAGATGGATGAGTCTGGGATCTATTGTACAGAGTGAAGTATGTCAGAGAGAAAAAAACAAATTTCATATATAAATGTATATACATGGAATCTAGAAAAATGTACTGATAAACCTATTTGCAGGGCAGAAATAGAGATGCAAACATAGAGGAGAGACTTTGGACATAGTAGGGGAAAGAGAGGATGGGACAAATTGACAGAGTAGCACTGAAACATATACATTACCATATTTAAAATTAACAGCTAATGAGAAGTTGCTGTATAACAGTGGGAGCTCAACCTGGTGCTCTGAGACAACCTAGAGAGGTGGGACAGGGTGGGAGGGGTGGGAGGGAGGTTCAAGAGGGAGGGAACATAAGCATACTTGTGGCTGATTTACATTGTTGTATGGCAGAAGCCAATATAACACTGTAAAGCAATTATCCTCCAATTAAAAATATTTTTTTAGAAAAGAGAACCCTAGAGACATTCTCTGTTGATGGAAATGTCAATTGGTATAGTTACTACGAAAAACATAGTACTACAGTATGATCCAGTAATTCCACTCATGGGTATTTACCTGAAGATTTTGAAAACACTCGGAAGCAAACTGAATGCTTATCAATAGATGAATGGACAAAGAAGATATGGTATATATAAAACAGAATATTCCTCAGCCATAAAAAGAATGAAGTCTGGTCCTTTGCAACATGAATGGCCCAGAGCAGTGGTCCCCAGTCATGTTTAGCACCAGGGACCAGGGGAAGATGATTTTTCCATGGAGGCGGGGGTGGTTATGGAGGTGATGTGAGTGATGGGGAGCGATGGGGAACAGCATTCTGGAAGCATCACTCACTCACCTGCCACTCCCCTCCTACTGTGCAGCCTGTTTACTAACAGGCCTTCCTTACTAACAGGTACCAGTTTGCTGCCTGGGGGCTGGCAACTCCTTCCCTAGAAGGTATTTTATTAAGGGAAGTAAGACAGATAAAGACAAATCTTACAAGATTTTACTCATGTGTGGAATCTAGATAACAAGACAAAAGAATGAACAACACAAAAGAGAAACTGAGTCATAGATGCAAACAGGTAGTTGTCAGAGGAGGGGGGTGGGCTATGAGAGAAGTAGGTGAGGGGGATTAAGAGAGTGCAGTTGCGAAATGAGTGAGTCAGGGGCATGAAATTTACAATGGAGGCAATACAGTCCATAACTACATTAGATCATAATTATGAAATAATTATATGACAGATCATAAGTAGACGTATGTTGGTGATCATTCTGAAATGTATAGAAATAAAGAATTATGTTTATATTAATTTAGAATTGTAATTATGTTGATACACAATTATGTTGTGTGATAGGAACTACCATAGTGCTGTGAGTCAGTTATATTTCAAAAACAAAGTCACACACACACAAAAAGAGATCAGATTTGTGGTAACCAGAAGAAGAGGGAGAATTTAATGAAGGCAGTCGAAAGGTAAAAACTTCCAGATTCAAGATAAATAAGAATTGAGGGTGTCGTGTACAACATGATAAATACAGTTAACGCTGCTGCATGTTATATACGAAAGCTCTTGAGAGAGTAAATCCTGAGAGTTCTCATTGCAAATTAAAATTTTTTTCTACTTCTTTAATGTTGTATATAGATGAGATGATGGATGTTCACTAAACTTGTGTTAATCATTTCATATTGTAGGTGAGTCAAATCATGATGCTGTACACAAACTTCTACAGCACTGCATAAAATTACATCTCAATAAAACTGGAAGAAAGATAAATAAATATCTTCTTCTGGCCTCAAAGAAGCTTCAGTGACACTCCATCTGAAGCCCTCCACCATGTCCCTCAGTGATAACTTCAATTAGGACACTGAAACATGAAAGTGGCCGACTCTTTGAGGCCCCATGGAGTGTAGCCCTCCAGGTTTTTCTTGTCCATGGAATTCTCCGGGCAAGAATTCTGGAATGGGTAGCATTCCCTTCTCCAGGGAATCCTCCAGACTCAGGGATCGAACCCAGGTCTTCAGCATTACAGGAAGATTCTTTACCATCTGAGCCACTGGGAAAGCCCCACTCGGGATTTTGCTATATTTTATTTCTTTATAACTCTTACCATTACTAAATAGTCCCTTAATATTTTTGCCTTCCTCCTGCTAAAATGTAAGCTTCTTTCAGGGCAAGGATTTATCTGCTTTATCACTGTAATCTCTGGTTCTAGAGCAGTGGCCAAAAAAAGTAGTGCCTGACAACAAATGTTTATTGAATGACTATTAACATCCTCGTATATTAACTTCCAGCATCTTTCCCAAAATGCATTTTCACATAGGTAAGGTCTTATGATGCATATAGCTTTATATCATTACTTTCTCATCTAACATTACACTGACATATTTTCCCAGGAAATTAGAAGTTCTTTGAAAACCTTTTTGTGTGTGTGTGTGTGTGTGTGAATTCTATGTAGTTTATCTTAGGGAGAGATGATAATTCTTTCAATCATTCATTTTGTTAGATGTTTTGGTTGTTACCGCAGTTTTTTGTTATTTGAATTAACACAACGGTAAACAAACATATTTAAGCATAAACATGTGTCTGTAATTTTGAATGTTCCCTAAAACTGGATTTATTAGTTTAAAAGGGTAAGATCATTTTAAGTCATTGGATACTTTTATGAAACAGCTTGTCAGAAAGATGGCAAAAATTTAAACCCTTCCCAGCAGTAAATCACCCACCCTCGACATCTTTAATGTTATTTTTCAGTATTTACTAGTTTGAGAAATTTCATTGTTTTCTTTTACAATTAAGGACATGGAATATTCTCAGAGGATATATTTTACTGATTATGATAGCATTACACCAATGCCCATTTCTACAGGGTGAGGAAGAGTTTGACTGTACTGAAGCTCAGCCCATAATGTAATCTGACTGTGTATTTTCTGCAATAGGAAAAAAAAAGTTAACAAACTTGCAGCATTACCATATAAGTACTACTTGCTTTTCATCTACTTTGGGGAAAGATGAACCTCTATTATAGTGCAGTTTCCAGGAAATGCATTACACTCCTGTTGTTTTCCACATAGGTTGTAATTTCTAGCATCATTGCTACATCTCACAAGAGCCAGGCAGTTTTGAATCACTGATGGGTATTCTGAAGAGTCCATCATGAGGGTTACATTGTAGGGGCCTTTGTTCTGCATTTTCTCAGACCATGCTTTTGTTCATAATCCACTATCAATTTTGATCATTTAATTTTATCCTTTTCCCAGGGATGAAACCATGTAATTGTGTCAGCAAAGTAACATAACACAGCATCTCTTTCCTTTAGCTTAAGCTAACCTTGAAGCTCATCTTCAAATTTTCAATAACTGTCTTCCAAAAGTAGGCATCTTATCCAATAATATCAAATTAGCATGTTATAAGGGGTGCTGCACAAATCGCTTACATTGATTCACAGATGACTTTAAAAATTCAGTGAGCCAAGAATCCCACATTATTGATTCATGCTAACAAAACGATGAAACACAGCTAATCTGTACAACACATGCTGGGCAGAATGACATTTACAAATGCAGACAGACAGAAACCAATTGGACATAATTCTTTAAGAATTAAACTTCAATTAGATGTGAAAATATGAACAGTCTCACAGCTGGAAATTGAGACTTAGCCTCTGGAGTCCAGGTCTAATTTGACCTTGTCCTTGGTTAACCATGTTATCCTGGTAACCAGCTAGTTGAGTGGAACTTCCCATGACTACTCAGGTTAATTAAACTGGTTTGTAAGGTAGAGTGTGTTACCACTTGGACTTGCCTCTTGGACTTTTATTTTATTATTTTTTTAATATAAATTTATTTATTTTAATTGGAGGTTAATTACAATGCATCACCTCTTGGACTTTTAATCGCAACTGCTTCAAGGGAGGCCTTGCTTAGAGTTGTCACAACTAGATGCTATCACTGTGAAATACCAAAAGAGCTCACCAAAGGGGTTGCTGGGACAGGCTATGGATACAAGCCTTTTCATCTGATTCCCTATGAGAATTAAACACCATGAGTCTGAAAGCTGGGGAACTGTATGAACCTGATTTGTTTTTCTTTCTTTTTAAAGAAATCCTCAGGCCTGACTCTCCAGATCTCAAGATCTAGAGAACAACTCTGTCTGCTATTACTGAGTAGTTTCAAGGTTAACCTGATAAACATCACCAAAAAGAACAGAAAATCTACTTGATAACCTTCAAGATAACTCTGATCATCTTAAAATTCATAACAACTCTGCTTATCAGAAGCAGAATAGTGATGGAGCAAGAAGTGCTTTTTGCAGCCATGGAGTGTAACAGAGAGAAGGCAATGGCACCCCACTCCAGTACTCTTGCCTGGAAAATCCCATGGACAGAGGAGCCTGGTAGGCTGCAGTCCATGGAGTCACTAAGAGTCGGATAGGACTGAACGTCTTCACTTTCACTTTTCCCTTTCATGCATTGGAGAAGGAAATGGCAACCCACTCCAGTGTTCTTGCCTGGAGAATCCCAGGGATGGGGGAGCCTGGTGGGCTGCTGTCTATGGGGTCGCACAGAATCGGACAAAACTGAAGCGACTCAGCAGCAGCAGCAGCAGCAGTGTTAACAGAGAGCTGCTGTGTTTGGAAATCAAATCCCACTCCCAGCACTTGCCTACACAGTAAGGGTTTAATACANTTGCCTGGAGAATCCCAGGGATGGGGGAGCCTGGTGGGCTGCTGTCTATGGGGTCGCACAGAGTTGGACAAAACTGAAGCGACTCAGCAGCAGCAGCAGCAGCAGTGTTAACAGAGAGCTGCTGTGTTTGGAAATCAAATCCCACTCCCAGCACTTGCCTACACAGTAAGGGTTTAATACATGTTGCTGTTATGTCCTAGCTTCCCCATCCCACCTACTGTCCAGCAGGGTTATTTTCAGGCTCTATCGAGATGCCTTAGAGACGTACCTCTAAAGAGTATAAAACAGAATCCACAAACTGTAGTCTACATTTTATTGTTTCCTGGGTCTCTCTTCCCAATCTTTCAAAAGCAATTCCTACTTTCCACTGGGTTTCCCCAGGTGGCTCAGCAGTAAAGAATCCACCAGCCATGCAGCAACCACAGGAGACATGAGTTCGATCCCTGGGTGCGGAATATCCTCTGGAGGAAGGCATGGCAACCCACTCCAGTATACTTGCCTGGAGAACCCCATGGACAGAGGAGCCTGGTGGGCTGCAGTCCATAGGGTCGCAAAGAGTTGGACAGGACTGAAGTGACTCAGCATGCACACACAAAGGTTCAAGAGGGAGGGAACATAAGCATACTTGTGGCTGATTTACATTGTTGTATGGCAGAAGCCAATACAACACTGTAAAGCAATTATCCTCCAATTAAAAATATTTTTTTAAAAAAGAACGTGGAGAAAAGAGAACCCTAGAGACATTCTCTGTTGATGGAAATGTCAATTGGTATAGTTACTACGAAAAACATAGTACTACAGTATGATCCAGTAATTCCACTCATGGGTATTTACCTGAAGATTTTGAAAACACTCGGAAGCAAACTGAATGCTTATCAATAGATGAATGGACAAAGAAGATATGGTATATATAAAACAGAATATTCCTCAGCCATAAAAAGAATGAAGTCTGGTCCTTTGCAACATGAATGGCCCAGAGCAGTGGTCCCCAGTCATGTTTAGCACCAGGGACCAGGGGAAGATGATTTTTCCATGGAGGCGGGGGTGGTTATGGAGGTGATGTGAGTGATGGGGAGCGATGGGGAACAGCATTCTGGAAGCATCACTCACTCACCTGCCACTCCCCTCCTACTGTGCAGCCTGTTTGCTAACAGGCCTTACTAACAGGTACCAGTTTGCTGCCTGGGGGCTGGCAACTCCTTCCCTAGAAGGTATTTTATTAAGGGAAGTAAGACAGATAAAGACAAATCTTACAAGATTTTACTCATGTGTGGAATCTAGATAACAAGACAAAAGAATGAACAACACAAAAGAGAAACTGAGTCATAGATGCAAACAGGTAGTTGTCAGAGGAGGGGGGTGGGCTATGAGAGAAGTAGGTGAGGGGGATTAAGAGAGTGCAGTTGCGAAATGAGTGAGTCAGGGGCATGAAATTTACAATGGAGGCAATACAGTCCATAACTACATTAGATCATAATTATGAAATAATTATATGACAGATCATAAGTAGACGTATGTTGGTGATCATTCTGAAATGTATAGAAATAAAGAATTATGTTTATATTAATTTAGAATTGTAATTATGTTGATACACAATTATGTTGTGTGATAGGAACTACCATAGTGCTGTGAGTCAGTTATATTTCAAAAACAAAGTCACACACACACAAAAAGAGATCAGATTTGTGGTAACCAGAAGAAGAGGGAGAATTTAATGAAGGCAGTCGAAAGGTACAAACTTCCAGATTCAAGATAAATAAGAATTGAGGGTGTCGTGTACAACATGATAAATACAGTTAACGCTGCTGCATGTTATATACGAAAGCTCTTGAGAGAGTAAATCCTGAGAGTTCTCATTGCAAATTAAAATTTTTTTCTACTTCTTTAATGTTGTATATAGATGAGATGATGGATGTTCACTAAACTTGTGTTAATCATTTCATATTGTAGGTGAGTCAAATCATGATGCTGTACACAAACTTCTACAGCACTGCATAAAATTACATCTCAATAAAACTGGAAGAAAGATAAATAAATATCTTCTTCTGGCCTCAAAGAAGCTTCAGTGACACTCCATCTGAAGCCCTCCACCATGTCCCTCAGTGATAACTTCAATTAGGACACTGAAACATGAAAGTGGCCGACTCTTTGAGGCCCCATGGAGTGTAGCCCTCCAGGTTTTTCTTGTCCATGGAATTCTCCGGGCAAGAATTCTGGAATGGGTAGCATTCCCTTCTCCAGGGAATCCTCCAGACTCAGGGATCGAACCCAGGTCTTCAGCATTACAGGAAGATTCTTTACCATCTGAGCCACTGGGAAAGCCCCACTCGGGATTTTGCTATATTTTATTTCTTTATAACTCTTACCATTACTAAATAGTCCCTTAATATTTTTGCCTTTCTCCTACTAAAATGTAAGCTTCTTTCAGGGCAAGGATTTATCTGCTTTATCATTGTAATCTCTGGTTCTAGAGCAGTGGCCAAAAAAGTAGTGCCTGACAACAAATGTTTATTGAATGACTATCAACATCCCCGTATATTAACTTCCAGCATCTTTCCCAAAATGCATTTTCACATAGGTAAGGTCTTATGATGCATATAGCTTTATATCATTACTTTCTCATCTAACATTACATTGACATATTTTCCCAGGAAATTAGAAGTTCTTTGAAAACCTTTTTTGTGTGTGTGTGTGAGTGAATTCTATGTAGTTTATCTTAGGGAGAGATGATAATTCTTTCAATCATTCATTTTGTTAGATGTTTTGGTTGTTTCTGCAGTTTTTTGTTATTTGAATTAACACAACGGTAAACAAACATATTTAAGCATAAACATTTGTCTGTAATTTTGAATGTTCCCTAAAACTGGATTTATTAGTTTAAAAGGGTAAGATCATTTTAAGTCATCGGATACTTTTATAAAACAGCTTGTCAGAAAGATGGCAAAAATTTAAACCCTTCCCAGCAGTAAATCACCCACCCTCGACATCTTTAATGTTATTTTTCAGTATTTACTAGTTTGAGAAATTTCATTGTTTTCTTTTACAATTAAGGACATGGAATATTCTCAGAGGATATATTTTACTGATTATGATAGCATTACACCAATGCCCATTTCTACAGGGTGAGGAAGAGTTTGACTGTACTGAAGCTCAGCCCATAATGTAATCTGACTGTGTTATTTTCTGCAATAGGAAAAAAAAAAAGTTAACAAACTTGCAGCATTACCATATAAGTACTACTTGCTTTTCATCTACTTTGGGGAAAGATGAACCTCTTTTATAGTGCAGTTTCCAGGAAATGCATTACACTCCTGTTGTTTTCCACATAGGTTGTAATTTCTAGCATCATTGCTACATCTCACAAGAGCCAGGCAGTTTTGAATCACTGATGGGTATTCTGAAGAGTCCATCATGAGGGTTACATTGTAGGGGCCTTTGTTCTGCATTTTCTCAGACCATGATTTTGTTCATAATCCACTATCAATTTTGATCATTTAATTTTATCCTTTTCCCAGGGATGAAACCCATGTAATTGTGTCAGCAAAGTAACATAACACAGCATCTCTTTCCTTTAGCTTAAGCTAACCTTGAAGCTCATCTTCAAATTTTCAATAACTGTCTTCCAAAAGTAGGCATCTTATCCAATAATATCAAATTAGCATGTTATAAGGGGTGCTGCACAAATCGCTTACATTGATTCACAGATGACTTTAAAAATTCAGTGAGCCAAGAATCCCACATTATTGATTCATGCTAACAAAACGATGAAACACAGCTAATCTGTACAACACATGCTGGGCAGAATGACATTTACAAATGCAGACAGACAGAAACCAATTGGACATAATTCTTTAAGAATTAAACTTCAATTAGATGTGAAAATATGAACAGTCTCACAGCTGGAAATTGAGACTTAGCCTCTGGAGTCCAGGTCTAATTTGACCTTGTCCTTGGTTAACCATGTTATCCTGGTAACCAGCTAGTTGAGTGGAACTTCCCATGACTACTCAGGTTAATTAAACTGGTTTGTAAGGTAGAGTGTGTTACCACTTGGACTTGCCTCTTGGACTTTTATTTTATTATTTTTTTAATATAAATTTATTTATTTTAATTGGAGGTTAATTACAATGCATCACCTCTTGGACTTTTAATCGCAACTGCTTCAAGGGAGGCCTTGCTTAGAGTTGTCACAACTAGATGCTATCACTGTGAAATACCAAAAGTGCTCACCAAAGGGGTTGCTGGGACAGGCTATGGATACAAGCCTTTTCATCTGATTCCCTATGAGAATTAAACACCATGAGTCTGAAAGCTGGGGAACTGTATGAACCTGATTTGTTTTTCTTTCTTTTTAAAGAAATCCTCAGGCCTGACTCTCCAGATCTCAAGATCTAGAGAACAACTCTGTCTGCTATTACTGAGTAGTTTCAAGGTTAACCTGATAAACATCACCAAAAAGAACAGAAAATCTACTTGATAACCTTCAGGATAACTCTGATCATCTTAAAATTCATAACAACTCTGCTTATCAGAAGCAGAATAGTGATGGAGCAAGAAGTGCTTTTTGCAGCCATGGAGTGTAACAGAGAGAAGGCAATGGCACCCCCCTCCAGTACTCTTGCCTGGAAAATCCCATGGACAGAGGAGCCTGGTAGGCTGCAGTCCATGGAGTCACTAAGAGTCGGATAGGACTGAACGTCTTCACTTTCACTTTTCCCTTTCATGCATTGGAGAAGGAAATGGCAACCCACTCCAGTGTTCTTGCCTGGAGAATCCCAGGGATGGGGGAGCCTGGTGGGCTGCTGTCTATGGGGTCGCACAGAGTTGGACAAAACTGAAGCGACTCAGCAGCAGCAGCAGCAGCAGTGTTAACAGAGAGCTGCTGTGTTTGGAAATCAAATCCCACTCCCAGCACTTGCCTACACAGTAAGGGTTTAATACATGTTGCTGTTATGTCCTAGCTTCCCCATCCCACCTACTATCCAGCAGGGTTATTTTCAGGCTCTATCGAGATGCCTTAGAGACGTACCTCTAAAGAGTATAAAACAGAATCCACAAACTGTAGTCTACATTTTATTGTTTCCTGGGTCTCTCTTCCCAATCTTTCAAAAGCAATTCCTACTTTCCACTGGGTTTCCCCAGGTGGCTCAGCAGTAAAGAATCCACCAGCCATGCAGCAACCACAGGAGACATGAGTTCGATCCCTGGGTGCGGAATATCCTCTGGAGGAAGGCATGGCAACCAGCTCCAGTATACTTGCCTGGAGAACCCCATGGACAGAGGAGCCTGGTGGGCTGCAGTCCATAGGGTCGCAAAGAGTTGGACAGGACTGAAGTGACTCAGCATGCACACACATACACACACACACACACACACACACACACACACTCCACTATGCACTTACGTTTGGGGAGCCAGCAAGATTATACCCAAGGAAAGATTCCGAGAGGACGATTTTAGAAACATGTATTCACATTTCTATAATGGTTAGGATTCCTTCTGTTGAAAGTGAGCAAAAAAGCAAGCAAATAAAACGCTTGAATTATCCTAAGAAAAGAAAGTAAGTATTGGGCACAGAGAACACAAGCATTGCCCAAAGAGCATACAGCTTCCTTAGTCTCAATTGCAGACCTTCTGTTTTCTTAAACTCACAATTATTCAGTTTAACAAAAGTAGAGGAGACTAATGTGGTATTTACTAGCTGTGGCAGTGTGGAGAGCGGAAATTCCTTAACTTTTGAAAACTGACCTTAAGAAGTCAAATTCAGTCTCTTGTACTGATGGGCTGTGGAATCTGGGACAATGAATAACCTCACCCGGCCATGGTTTTCTCATCTGTGAAAGAGAGATAACAACGACCATGAAGTGTGTTCCCTGGTGGCTCAGAGGGTAAAGTGTCTGCCTACAATGCGGGAGACCTGGGTTCAATCCCTAGATCGGAAAGATCTCCTGGAGACAGAAATGGCAACCCACTCCAGTATTCTTGCCTAGAAAATCCCATGGACAGAGGAACATGGTAGTCCATGAGGCCGCAAAGTGTCGAGACATGACTGAGTGACTTCACTTTCTTTCTTTCTATTAAGTGTGTTAGTCACTTAGTCATGTCTGTCTCTTTGCAACCCCATGGACGGAAAGCTTTGGAATTCTCCAGGTGAGAATACTGGAGTGGGTTGCCATTCCCTTCTCCAGGGGATCTTCCTAACCCAGGGATCAAACCTGGGTCTCCTGTATTGCAGGCAGATTCTTTAGCATCTGAGCCACCAGGGAAGCCCTAACAATGACCGTGATCATGACTAAATTAATAGATCAAGTGACGTCATCAGAATTCTATCTCTCCATCTTTTAACCCTACCTTTTTCTTGCACGTTTCATTCTTGGGATCTGGGCTAGCTCCAGTTTCTCCAGCCTCTTACTGCACTTAAATCCAGGTGAAAGGAAGAAGTTTCCTGAAAAGCCTTGAGGCTTATTGATTGCCCTGGAGAACCTAGGTGCTGATTGAAATCTGAGAGTTCTGTTTCATCCAGAATCAATCATGGAGTCAACACCTCCAAAAGTGCATGAATGGGAAGATGGGAGTGACAGATTCTCAAGTAAAATAGGGGGCTGTGGTCAGAAGATGGAGATATGGATGTGTTAGAAGCAAAGCACAAATGCTTACTATGTTTGCTCAGCTGAAGATGAATGATAACACCCTCTGTGCCAGTGATTCATAACGTTGGTTGCAGATTAGAATCATCTAGGGAGATTATTTTTTTAAAAAAAGAATGTCTAGACTCCAACCTTAGAGAAGTTAAATCAAATACCCTGAGTGGGGATAAGACAGTGGTTGTTTTTTTTTAAAGCACCCCAACCAGTTCTAATATTCTGAACTCCAAGGTAAAGAACCCTGTCTATGTAGACATGTATAGATATAGTCCTTCATACAAACTACATGTCCAGATGGGATGCTCAGGCATGAGACTTTCTTTTGAAAACAATTCTATAGGATTAGTCAGAATTCCCATCTACGAAGATTGAAAGACCACAAATTTAGAAGGTCTTGTCAATGTCACTATTTCTCAAGTAATTACAGGCCTTCAGAGTTTTGAACGATTTGGGTTATTAATGAGTTGCAGTCTCTGATCAAATTATGAATTAGCTAAATCTATTCTGATGTTGTCCAGTTTTTTCTTGCATAGCTCTAATGATTGTGAGTGCCTCCCTGGTGGCTTGGATGGTAAAGAATCTGCCTGTGATGCAGGAGACCTGGGTTACATGCCTGGGTCAGGAAGATCCCCTGGACAAGGAAGTGGCTGCCCACTCCAGTATTCTCACCTGAAGAATTCCATGCACAGAGGTGTCTGGCAGGTTACAGTCCATGGAGTCGCAAAGAGTCAGACACAACTAAGTGACTAACACTTTCACTTCACTTTCAATGACTGTGAACTCACAAATTTATGGAGGAACAGGGTCCAAATTCAGAATTTTTTAATAGTCTTGACTTCCTGGAACAAACATATTGTTTAGAATTCTGATCCAGAAACTCTACAAAATCACTCCCAAACTATTATCTCTCCCCTTCTCTCTCCCTTCATTCTCTCCCTGCCCCTCTTTTTTTACATGACAAGCTGCTCCTTAACTTTTCCCTCAGGCCAGTTTCCTCATCTAATCCTCATGTAAGAATATGCTGCAATTTTTACAGGGGCCACACTTCTCTGGATGCACTATCAGTAATTTATATGACTCTTGGACATGATACCCACAGCTTGTTAGAGAGCTAGAGGTTGATCCAGGCTTATTTTTAACTATTTCATTATTATGCTACTTATCAAAAAAAAAAAGAATGAAGGTGCAGCTGATGAAACTAGGAAAATTAGAAAACAAAGTGATAGAAGCAAATGTAAATAAAGGTTTTACGGCAATAAATGTACATCTTTTAAACTTCTCAATTAAAGTCAGAAACTCTGAGACTGGGTCAAAAATTTAAATGCATACTTATGACTCAGACAATAAAGAATCTGCCTGTAATGTGGGAGACCCAGGTACTATTCCTGGGTTGGGAAGATCCCCTGGAGAGGGAAATGGCAACCCACTCCAGTATTCTTGCCTGGAGAATCCCATGGACAAAGGAGTCTGGCAGGCTACTGTCCATGGGATTACAGAGTTAGACATGACTGAATCACTTTCACTTTCACTTTATGCTATTTACACTGGCCAGTTCTAAAACAAAATTATGTCTAGGTTACTTGCAAAAGAATTAGCAAAGAGGTGCCAATATAATACGAACAAAAGCTAATCCCAGAGCTGCAAAAATGAATATTAGACATTTCTGAATTCAAGTAAAATATCCTAAAATAGAACAACAAAATTATTTTACATTGATAAATATGCAATTCACAAGGCAGATTCAACATTCATAAATGTTTACTTGATGAAATCATTAAATACCTAGAGCTAAAATTACCAGCAATACAAGAGACAAATGACAAAAAATTTTAATACAGAGTGCTTGACAGATTGAGTAGATAAAAATAAATACAGATATAAAAGATCTGCATAATATAATCAATATTGATTGAATGGAGACTCAAACATCATGATAAGAAGATAATGGAACTTCTTTCAAGAGATCAATTAATAAAATTTTCAAGATTTATATAATAATAGGTCCTACATGCTCAAAATATGAAGAGTTAGTTCAGGTCACATTCTCTGGGCATATACAGAAAACACTAATTTAGAAGAGTATACAGAAATGCATATAAAATACTCTTTTGTGGGAATATATAATAGGAAATACTCTTCAAAATATAAATAACCAAATAAGCAAACTATACCTAGAGAAACCCAAACCTTTACAAATTGAAAAGCTCTCTCCTAAATAATGCATTTGTCAAAGAAAAAATTAAAACACTGGTTATAGAGTATTTAGAAATTAATGATCTAAGAAAACACAGAATATGAAAATGTGATGGTCCAAGATTCCAGCCTGAAATTTTATTATTAAACAAGAAATGATGAAAAGAAATTAACTAAGAAAGGTACATTAAGGAGATTTTATTTTCAGAAGCAGAAAATGAAAACAAAGAAAAGTGTAAGAATGAAATGAAGGATATATTTTTAAAATCCCAATGATGTAAGGAAGAAAATGAACACCCTGTATAGTTAACATGTAATCTGAATGCTATCTGTCTTTGTAAAAACAATTATTTCAAACAATAGGAAACTGGCTAATATGATTGGTATGTGCCTGACAGTGGCTAAGGTGTTAACAATGCTCCACAAGGAAGGTACTGTTATTATTCCCATTTTACAAATGAAGAAGCTGAGGAAGACAGGAGAGAGCTAGTGATCACCCAAGATCATCCAAGTGTCAAGTGGCAGAGGTGGGCTTAAAACCCTGCCATTCTGCTCCTTGACTGAATTCTAATCAGTGCTTTATATAGCCTCTCAATACCAAGAAGTAATAATAGAATAAAAACTCACAACTGTTATTATTCCCATTTTACAAATGAAGAAGCTGAGGAAGACAGGAGAGAGCTAGTGATCACCCAAGATCATCCAAGTGTCAAGTGGCAGAGGTGGGCTTAAAACCCTGCCATTCTGCTCCTTGACTGAATTCTAATCAGTGCTTTATATAGCCTCTCAATACCAAGAAGTAATAATAGAATAAAAACTCACACACTGATCAGTTAAAAGATGTGTGCATGCTCAGTTACTCAGTCATGTCTGACTCATTGTGACGCTATGGACTGTAGCCCACCAGGCTTCTCTGTACACAGGGTTTTCCAGACAAGAATACTGGAGTGGGTTGCCATTTCTTCCTCAAGGGGATCCTTCCAACCCGGAGAGCTTCTGCATCCCCTGGATCAGCAGGCAGATTCTTTATCACTGCGCCACCTGGGAAGACCCATTTATAAGATAAGGCAATGTAGAATAAATATATCAATATAAGCATATGCAAATAAATTTGGAAGTCTTCATGATACTGATGGTTTTCTAGAAAAATATAAATTATAAAAATTGAACCAGTGGGGATCTGAGTATAACACTAACTTTGGTGGATTTAATAAGTCATATAAAAATCATCACTGAAGAAGATAGTAGGCCTAAATTATTTTAAATGTTAGTTATTTCAAAATATTGAAAAATAAGTTCATGTATACCCATGGCAGATTCATGTCAATGTATGCCAAAACCAGTAGAGTACTGTAAAGTAAAATAAAATAAAATTAAATTAAAAAAGTAATTCCCATGGCATGTAAATATTTAGGAGAAAATTAAAAGATAAAATGTGTCCTGATTTCTTTAGTGGGGTTGACAGGAGCCTGTTGGTAAGATCTAATAACAATAGCCAAAGAAGGAGAAAAATGTTATTTGTTGATATTGATATAAACATGCTGAATAAAATACCAGCAAACCTAATTCAGTTTGCTTCAAAGAGTAATTCGCCATGACCAAAGAGATTTTATTCCAGGAAGCCAAGGATGATTTAATATAAGGAATCATTTAATGTTTAGAAATCTATTAACATAATTTATCATGTCAGTGGGTCAAAGGGGAAAGACAATAATCAAATACCAAAAAGGTTTTCAACAAAATTCAATATTCATCTCTGACATTAAAAAAGGCAAAAATCTTGGAATAGAGGAATACTTAGCTAACCTTGTAAAGAGGAGCTCTCACATATCAACAGCTACACCATACTTTATCCAAGTGGCTCAGTGGTAAAGAATCTGCCTGTCAATGGAGGAGACACAAGAGATGTGGGTTTGAGCCTCTGAAGTAGGAAATGGCGACCCACTCCAGTACTCTTGCCTGGAAAATTCCATGGACAGAGGTACAGTTGCAAAGAGTTGGACACAACAGTACACACACACAAGCACACACTTTATCCAGCTATGAAACATCAGAAACAGTCCCATTAAAATGCTGGGGGGAAACAAGGGCCCTTGCTTTTGAAAAGTTCAGATATTCAAGTAGAAAAGAAAATATTAGTTTAAAAACCAAAACTACAAGGAGCTACCACTTCTCACCTTTTAAATGGCTGTTATCAGAAAGGCAAAAGATAGCAAGTGTCAGAGAGAATGGGGAGAAACTGGAACCCTCGTACACTGTTGGTAGGAAGGCAAAATGGTGCAGCCACTATGAAAAGCAGTATACCAAAAACTAAAAATAAAACTACCGTATGATCCAGCAATCCTATTTCTGGACGTGCATCCACAAGAATTAAAGTCAGGATTTCAGAGAGGTATTTGCACTCCCATGCTCACTGCAGCGCTGATTACAATAGCCCCGATATGGAAACACCGAAGCGTCTATCAACAGGTGAACGGATAAAGAAAATGTGGTACATGTGTGGCAGAATCTTACACCGCCTTAAAAAAAGAATGAGATCCTGCTACATGCAACAACATGGATGAAGCTTAGGACATCATGCTAAGTGAAAATAAGCCAGTCAGAGAAGGACAAACCCTTCACGGTCCCACTTACATAAGGCATCTAAAGCAGTCAAACAATGGAAACAGAGAGTAGAAAGTTGGTTTCCAGGGAGGAGGGGAGGAGTAAAGAGGCATCGGCTCAATGGGTATAAAGTTTCAGTGTTGCAAGATGAGTAAATTCTAGCAATCTGCTGTACAACATTGTTCCCTATAGATAACAGTATGATATTGCACACTTAAAAATCTGTTAAGAGGGTAGATGTCATGTTAAGTGTTCTTTCCACAATGAAAAGATAATCTCCTATTTGATAAAAGAAAGTAGAAATTCTCTGATGCTTTGGCTTTCAGTACAAAGGTTCAGAATCAAATATAAATTATTTAAATGTTAAAAAAAAAAAAGTTAGTTTAATGCCAGGCTGGACACACACACATTGGCCTCAGACCTGGGTTTGGATTCCTGCTGCTTCACTCACCATTTTGGCAAATAACTGAGTTGGTTGGGGTCAGCTTCTTGTGTACAATCAGCCCACTGCATAAAGGACCGAGAGGATTACATAAGCAAACACAGGCAAAGCCCTTGGCATGGTGCCTGACACACAGCAAAGGCGGAAGTCGTGACAGCTCTTATGATTAGCTGCAAACAGCATGAGTGTATATCTAGAAAGCCCAGGGAGTTCAAGTGAAAATTAATTAGAAGCACAGAGAGTGCAATAAGATGGCCAGAGGCAAGTGAAGACATACACGGAGCCGTGAGAATCAGTTCAAAGATAGAAGTGCCCGAAAGTCCTCCTGCTACCTGTTGCGGGTACTTTGCATACACCGTCATCTCCGCTGGAGCACCTGTTCGTTCCCTCTTTGCCCATCCCTGCCGGGCAGCAACATGCAATTCCCACTGAGATTTCAAATCAGTCATCATCTTCTTGTAGAAGCTTTTCCTGACCTCCAGGTCAAATCCCCTGCCATGTACTCTTAACTGGAGCATTTCCTTTGCAGCAATTCTCATGGCAGGAATTCCATATTTATTTGGAGTATTATTGGATTAATGCCTATTCTCCCCTTGAGGCCCAAGTTCTCAGACTATGCAGCTACATGTTGAAAATTATGTTTACATAAAAGAATTTAGTCTTTACATGCTGTTTATATCATTTTAAAATGTATCCTGTAAATCAGTATATAACATGATATACATATACATAAAAGAATAAAAAGGTGTGCAATAGGATATTAACATGTTACAGAGATATTACTGGGTTGTGCTTAGCCGCTCAGTCATGTCAGACTTTGTGATCCCATGGACTGTAGCCCGCCAGGCTCCTCTGTCCATGGGGATTCTCCAGGCAAGAATACTGGAGCAGGTTGCCATGCCCTCCTCCAGGGGATCTTCCCAACACAGGGATTGAATCTAGGTCTCTCATATTGCAAGCAGATTCTTTACCTTCTGAGCCACCAGGGAAGCCCAAGAATACTGGAGTGGGTAGGTAGCCTATCCCTTCTCCAGGGAATCTCTCCAGGGAATCTCTCCAACTCAGGATTCAAACTGGGGTCTCCTGCATTGCAGGTGGGCTCTTTACCAGCTAAGTTACCAGGAAAGCTGCACAGAGATATTGCTGCTGCTGCTGCTAAGTCACTTCAGTCGTGTCCGACTCTGTGTGACCCCATAGACGGCAGCCCACCAGGCTCCCCAGTCCCTGGGATTCTCCAGGCAAGAACACTGGAGTGGGTTGCCATCTCCTTCTCCAATGCATGAAAGAGAAACGTGAAAGTGAAGTCGCTCAGTCTGTCCGACTGTTAGCGACCCCATGGACTGCAGCCCACCAGGCTACTCCGTCCATTGGATTTTCCAGGCAAGAGTACTGGGGTGGGGTGCCATTGCCTTCCCCGGCACAGAGATATTACTTTTCTAAAATTTTTAAAGTCTTTTGGGAATATTCAACAATACTTTTGAATGTTTAGTATACAGTGATACTTTTTTCTCCTTTAGATGACACATAGAATTTAACAAATTTCTCAATTTTCAAAGAAATTGCAAGAGATACTTTTCTATTTTTAAACCATCTGGTGACAGACATGGAGATGACCATTCATCAACACATGACCATGTTTAAACACATATGTTGGGCTTCCCAGGTTGCACAGAGGTAAAGAACCCACCTGCCAATGCAGAAGACACTAGAGACATGGGTTCAATCTCTGGGTTGGGAAGATCCCCTGGAGGAGGAAATGGCAACCTGATCCAGTATTCTTGCCTGGAAAATTCCATGGACAGAGGCACCTGGAGGGCGACAGTCCACAGGGTCACAAAGAGTTGGGCACAACTGAGTGAGTGAGCACATGCACACAATTACATATATTATCAAAAACTGTCTTCTTTGAAAGTTTATCTTCCTAGCCAATCGATTAACATTCATAAGGAAGAGAACAAAGGATTAAGTACATAAAGGAAGAATCAACAATGACGATAATAGCTGAAGAAATATTTCAGTCTCTCATATATAAGAATGAGCCCATATTTCAGCTCCTACAGAATCACATACCCAGCACTCCTTCAGTTACACACACACACACACATGCACACAAATTGCCAATAAGTCATTGAATTCACACTGAGCATCTACCACATAGCTCAGTCCTGTGCTAGCTGCTCCCAGGGCTTATTTCCTGTCCTCAGTAAAGTCACTGGCAACTGAGACCAACACATCAGGAAAAGGGAACCAATAGCACAAAACGGGATACACATACTAACAAACAAGTGGTAGACAGTAGCTTCGCGCATTTTCAGAGCTAGACCTTCCCACCCATCACGGGCTGCCAGCAGGACTCCCAGCATTGCTGTGAATCAACTCCCTCACTCTTTCTACCACAGCAGCATAAATAGAAGGAGGGCAAGAGGATCTCCCCGTGCTAAGAAATGCATTCAAACTCCTGAATCCAGTCCTACTCTCTTGCCACCCTCCCACCTGGCACACTGCCCTCTAGTCTCTGACCACAGAGCTTGTGTCCACACCGAGCGTGTCTTGAAATGCATTTCTCTTTCCATGGCTGGTATTTGGCTGCTTTCTCCCCCTGCAGGACGTCTTCTGACTCCCAAGTCTGAGTCAAGAGCCCATCCTCTATTCTTCCACAGTCTCCAGTGGTTCTTTGGTTACCGTCCTGATCACCCTATGTGTACTTTCTCCTCAACTATTCTGATTAGCCACTTGATAAAATTCTTTGAGGTCATGTTTACAATATCTTTATATGCCCAAGTCCTAGTTCTGTGACCCAGAACACACTCTGTGCTCAGTAAATATCTGTCACTTTCAATGAATGAATGAAGGGAAGAATAAATAAATGAAATTCAGCTCAGGTTGCTTTTACAACATTGAACTGCCTTTGCCACACACCTGAGATGTCTTTCCCTTACTAATTCCCACATCCTCCTCCTTGAAGGTTTATGACAAACATCATCTAACACCACGAAGTCTCCCCCTGGTCATTCAGCAAGCAATGACCTCTCCACCTTCCAATTGCTATAATTCTTTCCCAGGATTTCCCACACCATCCTACCCAGATTGAATGATGTTTGTGAACATATTTTATACACCCCCCTCATTAATTGATGCACTCTTGATGACAGAGGCTGTGTGTCTCTTCTGTCTTGGGGACTCTTCAGCAACAACCACAGGGTAGATAATAAAGAAACCGAGGAAGGATAAGTGGATAGATGCAGGATTAGTTGTTTGAAATTGTTAGTCCAGTGTTTATTCTCCTGTGGTCAGATTTCACAACTTTGAGCAGAAGAGGAAGTGGTAAAGTTCTTGGATCTTATTCAGAGCTCAGTTATTCTCATCACTGCCACCTTTTCTGGGATGAGTTTTAACTCAGCCTCGCAGGAACTATGTATGGTTTCCTGTAAGTATCTGAATGAACTTAAGGTGTCAGAAGAAACGTGAGACTGTCATCTGGGGGAATGTCACTGATGAAATTTTTTTCTGGAAACCCGTCCTCCCAGGAGAGGGATGAAATGCCATCTGTACACCATCTCAAAACACACCTCTGAAGAGATACCAGTGGGTGGACCCAGGTGAGGGGAGGGTTGTCTGTGTTTTCCTTTAACTTTGGGGCTCCCCAGAAACACTCTGTCTCTCCTCCTGCCTGGGTTGGAACTCAGCAGCTCCTGCAGCAACAAGGGGAGTTATTTTAGGGAGACAGCTGATACTTGGCGAGTCCTCCTACAGATCAGCGATAGCTGCTTGAAATGCTAAATGCCTCCCAGATGGAGACACTCAGCATTTGTAGGAGGAATAATTTGGAGGAGAAAAATGCATTTGTCTTTTTGGCATCCTGTGGATTCCGTTTCAGAAGATAGAGAACACTGCGAATCCTGCTGTCCACATGTCAGTGTTTTCTTGGGATTTTGCAAGTCCCAGTGACAGGGTGGTGTAGTCTTCTTAGGAGCGCAAAGTTTGGGGATGTGCCAAAACTCAAGGGAAAAGTGCACAGAACTGAGTCTCAGGGGTCAGAGAGTTGCCAGAGTTCCCAGGAAACATCCGGGTTCAGCCTCCCATCTGCTACTGGCAAATGCTTCAGTCAGGTAGACCAGATGGTTGAGTGTGATCTTTTTATGTATAGGGAAGGTTGAAAACATAGATTAGCAGATGCACCAGGGCTTTGCATTTGCAACTTTCTCTATGGCCGGGGACAAAAAAAAAACATCTTGCCTCACAAAGCCTTGGTTTCCCCAAGTGAGATGAAGGGGCTGGAGTAGATAATCTTTAAGATTATCTTAGAGAACAAAAGCGGCATTGCTCTAGGGGAACATGGAGTTGTGCTTCAATGTAAGCTCCGAAGTGCTAGAAAGGGAAGATGGCATTAAAGTGTCCATCATGCCCACTTTTCATGGCAGGGATTAAGAGGCTCATTCACAAAAAGACCGAATCAATGACCTTTTTTCACTTATCCACTTTCTGGCATGTAGGGCATCTCTAAGGCTCACCAACGAGCCTCACTAATAAGTAATGCCTGTGTGTAAGCACCTGCCTGTGGCACTAAACTGAATTAAGACAGATGGGCAGTGCAACAATAGCACTTAAAATGTATAACCAGGTTGCAAATGTGTTCTTACTACATTTGTGCAAAGCAGGTGTGCACCTTAATTATCTTCTATGACTTGTCTTAACTTCTTTAAGAATTCTCTCTTTTGCTTTGGTGGGTAAACGAGAGTTGGGGTGGGGGTTGCTAAGGTTAATCCAAATACACTAAGTTTAGTCCTGTTTAGGACCTCCCTTGTAGCTCAGCTGGTAAAGAATCCACCTTCAATGCGGGAGACCTAGGTTCGATTCCTGGGTTGGGAAGATCCCCTGGAAGAGGCCATGGCAACCCACTCCAGCATTCCTGCCTGGAGAATCCCCATGGACAGAGGAGCCTGGGGAGTTACAGTCCATGGGGTCACAAAGAGTCAGACACGACTGAGCGACTAAGCACAGCACGGTGCTGTTTAATGTTGTAAACAATTTCTATAGGAAACTTCTGCGTTTCTTTTTTTAGTAATGTGAATTTTCCAACTTCCTTCCTCTCTTCCTGATCATTCCCAAGAGATAATCAAGCATTGGGAAGAGAGGAAGGAAGAGGAGGACTCTGGGTGGCGTACCTACGTCTGATCCCTCTTTCTCTAGGGCAAAGCACTGTGCCCAACTGCTCACTGGTCAGCATCAAGATCTGATGGAGAAGCCTGGGGCTGCTAAATTCATGACCTGTTTTCCCTTGTTGTCAGGACCCAAATTCTGACTCAACCTCATGTTGGCTGTTGGAAGGGCTGGCTATACTTGATTTTAATGTGACCCCAGGTCTAGGAATGCCATGGCTCCCAGTAGCATGGTAATCTGTCTCATCCTGGTAAACCCCGGATAATACTATATTAGCCACACTCTTCCTCTCCCATCTTGATAGACGGGAAAATGTCTTTGTCCATTCTACATCATGGGCCTCTAGGGTGACTTTGAGGATGTTGATGTGGCCTCCCCCTTGTCCTCCAACCTTGTTGCCCCACTTTGATGTGGAAGTCTACCTATTGGTGTAGGGGCATCTTAGGAGATGTCTAAATTCCCAAATCCCAAACTACCTCCTGACTTAATCCTGAAAAGAGATAAGAACCTATGTGTTTCCCAATATCTTTTTTGTCCGTANCCTTGTTGCCCCACTTTGATGTGGAAGTCTACCTATTGGTGTAGGGGCATCTTAGGAGATGTCTAAATTCCCAAATCCCAAACTACCTCCTGACTTAATCCTGAAAAGAGATAAGAACCTATGTGTTTCCCAATATCTTTTTTGTCCGTAGCTCAAAACATACTGAGCCAGAAAAAGAGAGGTACTTTTTCCTGTCATGTAAGGATTTCTCCCATTTTTTATCCTGCTCTTTTCTGGGGTAATTTTTTTCTTTTGTCTTCCCTCGGGCTCTAATGATACAAGGGCTGTCTTGATTCTTGTGGTAGATGGTGAAAACAAATAAGCAATACTTTAAAATATTATTTCCATTACCAAATTACTTCTCCCAGTGCTGAAAGAAATTTCCTTGACTTGGAAGTGATTTACTTACCCTCTGTGAACCTTCCCATTATCAAGTGAGCTGGTTAGACTTTACCCATTAAAACCCCTCCCAGATCTTGTGCCCTAGTTTCACTGCAGCCATGACTCGAGCTCACAATGGTCTGGAAAGTCAGCCTTCCCATTTAAAAACTTGTTAGGTTACTATTTAATTTCTTGGACATTTCAGCCATGAAAGCATTAGCTCATCAACTTTTTGCCTATCTAAACTTTACCATGTGTCTTATGCTTTAACACCTTACACTTACTGTTATTTTATGAAAAGTAAATAAAAAGAGAGAAACAAGATGAATCCAACAAGAGAAATTAACTTCCCTTCTCACCGTCTGAAGCCTAAGGCTGATGGCTTTTCAAAAGAAGAAAGGGGAAAGGATTGCAGACATGCCAACACACAGAGTTCCTGGTATACCCTGTTGTAACAAGGGCAGAAAAATTTCCTAATAAATTGTAATATTTGGAAAGCTGAAAGACTGAATACAATGAAATACACACAAAATCCATTCAGAAAAATGGTTCATTGGCCATTTTTGAGGGAATGATGGTTGTTCTCCAGGTTGAGATTGTCTTAATTATTCTAACATATATGTGTTATCCCCACTTTATGCACAATTCATATACGTTGTCTAAGATTGTTTTAATAATAAAAGTTTTTGATACTATGACAGAAATGGACATACTTAGGAGACAGAAACAGATTCACAGACATAGAGAAATCACAGATTTGTGATTGCCAAAGGAGAAGGGGTTGGAGGAGGGATGGATTGGAAGTTTGAGATTAACAGATGCAAACTATTATATAGAAAGGGTAAACAATAAAGCCCTACTGATATATTTAATATCCTGTAACAAGCCATATTGGAAAAGGATATGAAAAAGAGCATAGGTGCTTAGTTGCTCAGTCGTGTCTGACTCTTTGTGATCCCATAGACTGTAGCCCGCCAGGCTTCTCTATCCATGGGGATTCTCCAGAATACTGGAGTGGGTTGCCATGCCCTCCCTCCAGGAGATCTTCCCAGCCCAGGGATCAAACTCAGGTCTCTAGAATTGCAGACAGATTCTTTCCCAGCTGAGCTACCACGGAAACCTACACAACTAAGTCATTTTGTTGTACACCAGAAAGTAACACAACATTGTAAATCAACTATACTTCAATAAAATATATATTTTAAAGTTTGTGGTAAGCATGTTGCCATGCCCTCCCTCCAGGAGATCTTCCCAGCCCAGGGATCAAACTCAGGTCTCTAGAATTGCAGATAGATTCTTTCCCAGCTGAAGTTTGTGGTAAGCATGAATGTCACATTTGAGCTATTCTAAGTAAGGATGGGAAGGTGAACTCTACCTCTCAGGAAAACAAGGAACCATCTTCTTGGGAGAATGTACTGTTGAGTTATGACATTCCATTCTCTTGGCCTATCAAGAAATATTTATTAAGGCTGCTGTGTGCCAGGTAATCTGCCAAGTGATGAAAGACTGTATGCACAAATGTAGTCCCTAACCTTGCAAAGCTTACAGTCAGCTAGGCAAGGTGAAAAAATAATCCCAACTTAAGTGCTAACATAGAGGGTGTGTGCATGCATGCTAAGTCGCTTCAGCCGTGTCCAACTCTTTGCACCCTATAACTGTAGCTCACCAGGCTCCTCTGTCCATGGGATTCTCCAGGCAAGAACACTGGAGTAGGTTGCCATTTCCTCCTCCAGGGGATCTTCCTGACCCAGGGATCCAAACTGAGTCTCTTAATGTCTCCTGCATGGGCAGGTGGGTTCTTTACCACTACTACCGCTAGAGGGGGCTTCCAAAGAAGCCAAAAGCTGGACACCTAACCTATCCCATGGTGTTAATTGTGGGCAGCCAGAGGAGGCCTTGGAGAGGACATGTGTGCTTNTGTTGCCATGCCCTCCCTCCAGGAGATCTTCCCAGCCCAGGGATCAAACTCAGGTCTCTAGAATTGCAGATAGATTCTTTCCCAGCTGAAGTTTGTGGTAAGCATGAATGTCACATTTGAGCTATTCTAAGTAAGGATGGGAAGGTGAACTCTACCTCTCAGGAAAACAAGGAACCATCTTCTTGGGAGAATGTACTGTTGAGTTATGACATTCCATTCTCTTGGCCTATCAAGAAATATTTATTAAGGCTGCTGTGTGCCAGGTAATCTGCCAAGTGATGAAAGACTGTATGCACAAATGTAGTCCCTAACCTTGCAAAGCTTACAGTCAGCTAGGCAAGGTGAAAAAATAATCCCAACTTAAGTGCTAACATAGAGGGTGTGTGCATGCATGCTAAGTCGCTTCAGCCGTGTCCAACTCTTTGCACCCTATAACTGTTGAGTTATGACATTCCATTCTCTTGGCCTATCAAGAAATATTTATTAAGGCTGCTGTGTGCCAGGTAATCTGCCAAGTGATGAAAGACTGTATGCACAAATGTAGTCCCTAACCTTGCAAAGCTTACAGTCAGCTAGGCAAGGTGAAAAAATAATCCCAACTTAAGTGCTAACATAGAGGGTGTGTGCATGCATGCTAAGTCGCTTCAGCCGTGTCCAACTCTTTGCACCCTATAACTGTAGCTCACCAGGCTCCTCTGTCCATGGGATTCTCCAGGCAAGAACACTGGAGTAGGTTGCCATTTCCTCCTCCAGGGGATCTTCCTGACCCAGGGATCCAAACTGAGTCTCTTAATGTCTCCTGCATTGGCAGGTGGGTTCTTTACCACTACTACCGCTAGAGGGGGCTTCCAAAGAAGCCAAAAGCTGGACACCTAACCTATCCCATGGTGTTAATTGTGGGCAGCCAGAGGAGGCCTTGGAGAGGACATGTGTGCTTAGTCACTGAGTCGTGTTCAACTCTGTGACACCTGCAGCCTGCCAGGCTCCTCCGTCCATGAGGATTCTCCAGGCAAGAACACTAGACTGGGTTGCCATGTCCTTCTCCAGGGAATCTTCCCAACCCAGGGATCAAACCCAGGTCTCCAGCATTGCAGGTGGATTCTTTACAGACTGAGCCACCAGGGAAGCCCCAGAGAGGAAATAGCCTTTGATAAACAGAAGCAGTATTTCAAGTTGACCTGGGTGTGCTTTCCTACAAAAGGAGACAACGAAAACCTCTCACCTTTGGATTCCCCAATCTCAGCTCCATCTGCATTTGAGTTGTCAGACCCAAAGTAGGACACAGTGCATCCTCCTCAACCTCTTTCATCCACCTAATTGATCCGCCTCTATCTATAAACATCTAGATTAAACTTCTAGCAGCCCTTCACTGCTGCCTTTAATGGCAGCACACAAAACAAGAGGCTGGCATTCTTTGGGGTTGCCTAAACTGTGAAAAATCCTGCTAACTTTTGAAAAAACAACTCTTGCAAAGACTTGGACTTCTGGCATTAAGCCCATTTTATTTATTTATTTTTTAAAAGGAAGGAGATTTTGTAAAATCTCTAAAAGAATGCCTCAAAACTCTCCAGTTCCCAGTGCAGTCAGACATCAATAATGTATTTTAAGGCTGTGTTTTTTTTTTCCATTTTTTGCTGTCTTCCGGTAGTCCTTGGGGGCTGCCATTTTGAGTTCCAGCGGTAACTATCTTAGCCACTGTGGAGATCATGCCTAGAATTCCACAGTGAACAGCTGGTCACATCTGGGGCCCTCAGTCTCATCCCCTTAATGAGGAACCTGGAAGAGTTTACTGCAACACCAACTCACTCTAACTGACCTCATAGGAGGCTCATAAGAGGAATATTACCTGCTAATTTTCTTTAACCAAATTTACCTTGCAAGCAAAGAATCACTCATGAGGAATAGGAATGCCCCTAAGTTTTAACATAGACACTGTGCTCTGCTTAGTTGATCAGTTGTGTCTGACTCCTTGCAACCCCATGGACGGTAGCCTGCCAGGCTCCTCTGTCCATGGAATTCTCCGAGTGACAGTCATGGAGTGGGTTGCCATTTCCTTCTCCCAGGGGATCTTCCCAACCCAGGGATCGAACCCACGTCTCTTGCATTGCAGATGGATTCTTTACCGTCTGAGCCATCAGGGAAGCCCTAAGATAGACGCTTTGGGCGTCTGACTCTGTGATTTACTTGCTATGTGATATTGGCAAGTCATCTCACTTTTCTGAGCCTAAGTTTTATTCATCTGCTCAAGAGAAACTGTTCCTACCTTGTAAGAATATTGTTTTAAAATTAAATTTTATATCTGCCAAATAATGCACACAGATTATTTGTTTTAATCAAAGAGTGCTGAATGTCTTATAATGAAAATCAACATTTTCAAGCCCCCCTACTCCTGAATCCTGATCTCTGGGGTCAGCTACTCTCTACCACTTAATCTGATTCCTCTAATATTTACTTCCACATATTTAAACACTGCAGATTTCTTCTGTTCTTCCCTGGTTCGGATCTTTCTCTTTCAGTTTGGAGATTCTCCACCCTGTGTAGTGGTCAGATTTTGGAAAAGGAAAACACTAGGGAGCCCTCTGTGACTTCTGTGTATGTGTGTATGTGTGTGTGTGGAGGAGGGGAGCAGGGTGTTGACTGATGGAATTCTTTGCTAGGTAATGAGGCGGTGAGTCAGCCTATTCATTTGGGAAACATAAATATTTCAGTATCTTGATGTCTTTTCTCATGGATCTGTCTGTTCCTCCAGATAAAAATCCCCCAAGCCTGTGGGTGAGGGGAGAAGGGAGCAGTCCCAGTGTTTGCCCATCTCTCTTCTCAATGGTTTGCTGTCCCTGTTGACACCCAGAGTCCTGAGGCTTTCTTATTTACTACCACAGAAATCCCACTTCTGTGTGGCACATGGTGAAAGAAGGGAAGAGAGGTAGTTGTCTGACTGTGTCAGGTGGGGGCATGTGTGTGGGGGAATTGAGAGTCAACAGCTCCACCTAAGTGGTTAATCCCACTCAGCCCCATCTTCTCTAGCATCCTGTGGCTAGGATGCCTGGATTACAACCATCTCCACCTTGTGATCCCACCTGTCAACCCTTCCTGTGCTCTCCACCTTCCAAAATCATCAAAATCTCTCTCTTCATCTGCTCTCCTCTCTCCTGCACTCTGCCACTGTAAATTAGCACCTCCTTTTCTCCTTGTTTCCCTCTTTACCCCTCCTTCTGCCTTTCTATCTTTTCTCTTTGCTCCCTCTCTAGGAGGGTTTCAGGAGAGAAAAAAAGATGAACTCTCGTGGCGAATCTGCTTTCATCCCCTAACTTTACAGAGAGAAGTTCTGTTGGAAGACCTACCCGAGATAAAGAAGGTGAAGTCTCTTGTTCAGTATCTGGCATGTTTGAAGGCTCCATAGCTGCACCATGCCTTCCAGATTTTCCTTGGACAGCCCCTGACATCCCCTCAAAAAGAGTCTGTGGCGGGACAGTTGCAAGATTTTAGGCCAGTGATCCCCAAACTTTTTGGCACCAGGGATCAGTTTCATGGAAGACAATTTTTCCATGGACTGGGGTTGGGGGACAGTTTGGGGATGATTCAAAGACATTACATGTATTGGGCACTCTATTTCTATTATTATTACATCAGCTCCACCTCAGACCATCAGTCATTAAACCCTAGAGGTTGGGGACCCTGTTTTAGGAAATTCCTAGAATTCATGGTGCATCCCAGGAGATGAGGGGGAACCTGAAATGCTCTGTTTCTTCAGATCAACCAACTCTGTTAACTTAATTAATCCTCAAGGCAACATCATTAGGCAGCTATTACTATTATTTTTCCCATTTTATGCCCATGGTTTTAAGATGTAGGCACTATAGCAATGGCCTGGAGCAGCCTCTTGTTCGGGAGAAAGAAAAAAAAAGAAAAGAAACATCCCTTAACCCACTGTCAGTGACCAGACATTGACGAAATACATCCACGATGCCCTGTGAAAACCCTTCCGCCATCAAAGACAAACACAGCCAGACATTAGTTAAAGCAGTGAAAACAGGTATTATTCAGTAACTACTGACAGCAGGGGAAAAGCTGAACTTTATTTCAATTCGTACAGAGGTGATTCAAGCGTTTTAAAGAAAGGAAGTCTGACTCTGTGATTTACTTGCTATGTGATATTGGCAAGTCATCTCACTTTTCTGAGCCTAAGTTTTATTCATCTGCTCAAGAGAAACTGTTCCTACCTTGTAAGAATATTGTTTTAAAATTAAATTTTATATCTGCCAAATAATGCACACAGATTATTTGTTTTAATCAAAGAGTGCTGAATGTCTTATAATGAAAATCAACATTTTCAAGCCTCCCTACTCCTGAATCCTGATCTCTGGGGTCAGCTACTCTCTACCACTTAATCTGATTCCTCTAATATTTACTTCCACATATTTAAACACTGCAGATTTCTTCTGTTCTTCCCTGGTTCGGATCTTTCTCTTTCAGTTTGGAGATTCTCCACCCTGTGTAGTGGTCAGATTTTGGAAAAGGAAAACACTAGGGAGCCCTCTGTGACTTCTGTGTATGTGTGTATGTGTGTGTGTGGAGGAGGGGAGCAGGGTGTTGACTGATGGAATTCTTTGCTAGGTAATGAGGCGGTGAGTCAGCCTATTCATTTGGGAAACATAAATATTTCAGTATCTTGATGTCTTTTCTCATGGATCTGTCTGTTCCTCCAGATAAAAATCCCCCAAGCCTGTGGGTGAGGGGAGAAGGGAGCAGTCCCAGTGTTTGCCCATCTCTCTTCTCAATGGTTTGCTGTCCCTGTTGACACCCAGAGTCCTGAGGCTTTCTTATTTACTACCACAGAAATCCCACTTCTGTGTGGCACATGGTGAAAGAAGGGAAGAGAGGTAGTTGTCTGACTGTGTCAGGTGGGGGCATGTGTGTGGGGGAATTGAGAGTCAACAGCTCCACCTAAGTGGTTAATCCCACTCAGCCCCATCTTCTCTAGCATCCTGTGGCTAGGATGCCTGGATTACAACCATCTCCACCTTGTGATCCCACCTGTCAACCCTTCCTGTGCTCTCCACCTTCCAAAATCATCAAAATCTCTCTCTTCATCTGCTCTCCTCTCTCCTGCACTCTGCCACTGTAAATTAGCACCTCCTTTTCTCCTTGTTTCCCTCTTTACCCCTCCTTCTGCCTTTCTATCTTTTCTCTTTGCTCCCTCTCTAGGAGGGTTTCAGGAGAGAAAAAAAGATGAACTCTCGTGGCGAATCTGCTTTCATCCCCTAACTTTACAGAGAGAAGTTCTGTTGGAAGACCTACCCGAGATAAAGAAGGTGAAGTCTCTTGTTCAGTATCTGGCATGTTTGAAGGCTCCATAGCTGCACCATGCCTTCCAGATTTTCCTTGGACAGCCCCTGACATCCCCTCAAAAAGAGTCTGTGGCGGGACAGTTGCAAGATTTTAGGCCAGTGATCCCCAAACTTTTTGGCACCAGGGATCAGTTTCATGGAAGACAATTTTTCCATGGACTGGGGTTGGGGGACAGTTTGGGGATAATTCAAAGACATTACATGTATTGGGCACTCTATTTCTATTATTATTACATCAGCTCCACCTCAGACCATCAGTCATTAAACCCTAGAGGTTGGGGACCCTGTTTTAGGAAATTCCTAGAATTCATGGTGCATCCCAGGAGATGAGGGGGAACCTGAAATGCTCTGTTTCTTCAGATCAACCAACTCTGTTAACTTAATTAATCCTCAAGGCAACATCATTAGGCAGCTATTACTATTATTTTTCCCATTTTATGTCCATGGTTTTAAGATGTAGGCACTATAGCAATGGCCTGGAGCAGCCTCTTGTTCGGGAGAAAGAAAAAAAAAGAAAAGAAACATCCCTTAACCCACTGTCAGTGACCAGACATTGACGAAATACATCCACGATGCCCTGTGAAAACCCTTCCGCCATCAAAGACAAACACAGCCAGACATTAGTTAAAGCAGTGAAAACAGGTATTATTCAGTAACTACTGACAGCAGGGGAAAAGCTGAACTTTATTTCAATTCGTACAGAGGTGATTCAAGCGTTTTAAAGAAAGGAATGGGGGCAGGGGTTCAGTAGAGTCAGAAGAGAGAAAACCTACAAAGTGTTGATCAGGGTAAATGTGATTAGGCAGCTGTGTCTGCTAGCTGGCAGCCATGGAAGCTAGGATTCCATCCTCCCACAGAGACTGGGAGCCGGAGGCCCTTGCCTCTCTGATGAGTACATTTCAAATGAAAGGCTTTCAGGTCCTTCAGAAAAACACTTGAGATGTAAGCGATACATATTCACAGTGGTCAGACCTTTTCAGTCAACGGTCAGGAGTTTATTATCAGGTATTGGCTGGAACAAACAGCACTTTCCTAGTAGCACTGAGAGTTCTCAGGCAGGCATTTTAATTGCAGGGCTGGGGTCACCCTAGGGATGTGGCCTGTGGCTGCAAGAAGCCATATTTGGATGGAGCTGTTATGTTATTTTGTGCCCAGAGAGCTGCATTTCTCATTACCAGGTCCGATGAAGGTTCAGAATTGTCCTGGCATGAGGACTTGTGCACGCATGCACACGCACACACATACACCATAGAGAGTGGTAACTAAGAAGCAAAAATGTGATCCCTGGATGTCCTCGTGGCTGAGCTCTCCTGCAGGGCCCCCAATCGATATAAGGTTGGCTGTCTGCAGCCAGCTGAGTTACTAAGATTACAAATGAAAACCAGTCCCCAGAGGGTGCGCCGTTGCTGTAGCACAGAAGGAAAGCATAATTCTTGCTCACACTCGGCTTTGTGATCAGTTTCTCCCCTGGTAGGTACTCTTGTAACTTCTTTTTAGGGCTTCCAATCTTACAAAACCCCCACACACAGANATATTTTTTCCTACCTCTTTTCGAAGACAATGGGCTGCTTCTCTGGGTGCCTGATGACCTCTGCCGGCATTCAGAAGTTGTTTTGTGGAATTTTCTCAGCGTTCAAATGTTCTTTTGATGAATTTGTGGGGGAGAAAGTGGTCTCCCTGTCCTATTCCTCTGCCATCTTCTCTTTTTAAGTTTTTTAAGAATAATTTTATTTAGTTATTGGCTGTGCAGGGTCTTCATTGCTGCACAGGTTTTGCTCTAGCTGTGGCAAGTGGGGGCCACTCTCTAGCTGTAGTGTGTGGGCTTCTCATTCCAGTGGCTTCTCCTGTTGCTGTGCACAGGCTCTAGGGTGTGTCGGCTTCAGTAGTTGTGGCTCCTGGGCTCTACAGCACAGACGCAATAGTCATGGCACACAGACTTAGTTGCCTCATGCATGTGGTATTTTCCTGGACGAGAGACTGAACCCATATCTCCTGCACTGGCAGGTGGATTCTTTACCAGTGAGCCTTGAGAGAAGGCCTGAGAGCTGGTTTCTTCATTTAGCTTCATCAGTATCAAGGAGGGCTTCCTTGATGGCTCAGACAGTAAAGAATCCACCTGCAATGTGGCAGACCTGGGTTCGATCCCTGGGTTGGGAAGATTCCCTGGAGGAGGGCATGGCAACCCACTCCAATATTCTTGCCTGGAGAATTCCATGGACAGAGGAGCCTGGTGGGTCACAAAGAGTCAGACAGGTCTGAGTGACTAAGCAGAGCATCAGTAGAGGTTCAAAATCCCATCAGATAAGGATGCTATCATCTGAAAGCTCCAGATTTATCTTGTAAACAAGATAGATAAATAGATAGAAGGAAGTAATGACACCAAGCTATCACCAAAGAGATAATGATTTTTCCTGATGATTCAGAGTGACCCTCAAGAAGGAATCTCTTCTATGACATCTCTGGCAGATGGTCATCCCTGTGATAATTCAACCTCTGAAGTCTAGAAGATTGACAATCTGAAAAGATTGTCTTTATAGGTTCTAATAATTTTTTTTAATGTTTTCTAATCTGATAGGCAAAAGTCTGCCTTTCTCTTCCTTATGCTTCTTAACAATAAAATAATACCTGCTGAGATTTATTTCTAATTTTTCACGTGTCTTAAGTAGTTTCTGAATTATTTGACTTAATCTTCAAAACAGCTCTTGAATGTAAATATCTTTTTTTTTTTTTTTTTTTTCAGAAGTTGAGGAGACAGACTGAGTGCAATGGAGTGCTCTCCCAGAATCACATGGATAAAAAGTGCCACAGCTGGGATGAGGTCTGGATCTATGAAGCTCAGGCCAAAAGCATGGAGCAAGCACAGTCCTTTCCTCCACCTACTGCCCTTTGAATTTCTTAAGAAAGAGCTCATGCATTTTTTCCCCCTCCTCCCCTCCCTCTTGGCTCTTTCAACTCTTCATTTTCTGAAAGGACTGGCAATGGAGATAATTTGAGTTCCACATGCTAAAATGAGGCGTGAGAATGGAAAATCCAGGCTTATTTTTATAGCATCTTAGTGTTTTACTTGAGATGGCAAATGGAGAATGTCACCCATCTGGTCCCATCTGGAGGAAGAACATTTTGCTTTGAGAGCCCTAGGTTCTTTGGATGGGAGGAGAACAATGCTGTGGCTACATCTAGCTTCTCATCCTGTGAATCTCAAGGGCAGGTGAGAGGTGAGGCTCCACCCTCTAGTGTAGCTTGGCAGGGCCAGGGGATGGGGGCTTGGATGAAGGTGAAGTTGTTGTTTGCTTGATTAGTTGCTAAGTTGTGTCCAATTATTTTGCAACCCCATAGACTATAGCCCACCAGGCCCCTCTGTCCATGGGATTTCCCATGCAGGAATCCTGGAGTGGATTGCCATTTCCTTCTCCAAGGGATCTTCCTGACCCAGGGATCAAACACATGTCTTCTGCATTGGCAGATGGATTCTTTAACACTGAGCCACCTGGGAAGCCCCAGGGTGAGGTAAAGAGGCCAAACTGAGACTTAAACAGAGCAGAGGGCAAGTAAGTAGGCCTAAGTGAAAGTGAAAGTCACTCAGTCCTGTCGAACTCTTTGCAATCCCATGGACTACACAGTCCATGGGGTTCTTCAGGGCAGAATATTGGAGTGGGTAGCCTTTCCCTTCTTCAGAGGATCTTCCCAAGCAAGGGATCGAACACAGGTCTCCCACACTGCGGGCGGATTCTTTACCAGCTGAGCTGCCAGGGAAGCCCAGAGCCACCATGGCAGTAGGTCCAAACAGGTTTGCAAAATCAGACAGATGGAGGAGGTTAGAGCTTGAGCTCCCCCACCCTCATTCAGCACACTGGGTCTCAGTCCCTCTTACTCAGCACACTCCTTCCCACCACAGGACTCTGAACACACTGTTCCCTCAGTAGGGAATGCTTTTCCTTCCCTTTGCCTCAGTAACTTCCATCTGTCCCTTCAGATTTCAGCTCAAGTGTTCCGTGACTTTCCAGACCAGCTGAAAGCCCTACATTTTACATTTTCATACACCTCTCCTTTCTGTGATAATCATATTTGCAAATTTATATTTATTTCTGAGTTTGTTATTTGGTCACTAAGTCCTGTCTGACTTTTTTGTGACCCTTTGGACTATAGCCTGCCAGGTTTCTCTGTCCATGGGATTTCCCAGGCAAGAATACTCTTCCCATCCCAGGGATCGAACTCAGGTCTCCTGCACTGAAGACCGATTCTTCACCAATAAGCCCCCTGACCTAATATTTGTCTTCCACATAAAGCTTTACAAGAACAGGCCAGTCTGTTGGTTTTTCACCAATGTTTCCTCGGTCCCTAAGAAAGTGTCTGGAGCAGAGTAAGGACTCAAAAATATGTATTTGAATTGGAAGATGAATTAATAGAAATGGGGAGAAAAGATGGGTGCCAGAGAAGAGGCGCCAGAGAAGCTGGAACAAGCATCAGTCAGTTCAGTTCAGTCGCTCAGTCGTGTCAAACTCTTTGCGACGCCATGAATCGCAGCACACCAGGCCTTCCTTTTCATTACCATCTCCCGGAGTTCACTCAGATTCACGTCCATCGAGTCCGTGATGCCATCCAGCCATCTCATCCTCGGTCGTCCCCTTCTCCTCCCGCCCCCAACCCCTCCCAGCATCAGAGTCTTTTCCAATGAGTCAACACTTCGCATGAGGTGGCCAAAGTACTGGAGTTTCAGCTTTAGCATCATTCCTGCCAAAGAAATCCCAGGGTTGATCTCCTTCAGAATGGACTGGTTGGCAGTCCAAAGGACACTCAGGTGTCTTCTCTGACACCATAGTTAAAAAGCATCTATTCTTCGATGCTCAGC
>SJYX01015097.1:425717-441883 GCA_006410675.1 Oreotragus oreotragus | reverse complement strand
GGGTGGGTGGGGGAAAAGAAAGGCGGATATATAGAGATGATACACGGGTGGATATATGACAAAGCAAAGTGAAGTAAGGTGGAAGTTGCTCGGTCATGTCTGACTCTTTGCGACCCCATGGACTAGACTGCAGTCCATGGAATTCTCCAGCCCAGAATACTGGAAGAGGGAGCCTTTCCCTTCCCCAGGGGATCTTCCCAACCCAGGGATTGAACCCGGGTCTCCCGCATTGCAGACGGATTCTTTACCAGCTGAGCCATAAGGGAAGCCCATGATAAAGCAAACAGAGTTAAAAATAATTCTAGATACTAGGTGGTTAGTATATGGGTTTTCAATGTAAAATTTAACCTTTGGGTATGTTGATATTATCATAAGAACACATTAGGAAAATGTACCTTTGAATCAAGTGGCTCTGGTAGATGAAAGGTGTCACCAGATCTTTCCACCTTCCCACTTGCCCTTTTAAAACTCTGTTTCCCACTTTGCTTCTCACTCAAAAAGCCTATCATCCCCACGTCGTCTTCTGAAAGCTCTAGTCCTTCCTGCCACCTGTCCATTAAATAAACAAAACATACAAACTCATTAAGGTTTTTAAGATAGGTATATGTATGTAATCTTTACTCTGGGGTATGTATAAGTAATTCATTTAACATTCATTAATGATGTATCTTTTAAATGCTCCATCACCTCATTTATTTCTCATACTTAACTATAGTAACTGCCATGTTTTGTGCAGCTTCTGTGTGCTAGCTACTGTGCTAAGTGCTTTCATAAATTATTGTTATTATTGCAAAAAAACTTGAGACTTAAAAGGCACTATCACTGATTTACAGATGAGGAAACCGAGGTTCAAATAATTGTAGTAATTTTAAGGTTGCACAGCTATTACATGGCAAAGCCAGCATTTGAAACCAGGGGTGTCTGATTTTGAAGCCCATGCATTTTTAACAGGCAATAAAAGGTGATATTTAAGGTTCTTTTCTGTTTTAGAAACTCTGATTCTAGAGGGTGAAAAACCACTGTAATAGACACTGTTAAGCAGAGTTGTTATTTTTAAGGGTCTTATGGAAATTTTTAATAAATAAAAACTGAAATACCCCAGTGTATTTAAACCATTACCTCCAGCAATTCCTGTAGCTTAGTTTCTTCTCTACTTCCCAAACACACCTTGTATTTTTTAAGCATGCTGCTGCTGCTAAGTCACTTCAGTCTTGTCCAACTCTGTGCGACCCCATAGACGGCAGCCCACCAAGGCTGGAGAATCTGCAAAAAGAGAAAATCAGGGATAAATCTGGAAAAACAGCAGACCAGCCATCACCAAAATCCTGAGATCAAGTGACTGCTATAGCTAGCTGATGGCTGAATTTGTTGTCTCCTGGGAGCCACACCGGGCTTCCCGGGTGGCTCAGTGGTAAAGAATCCACCTGCCAATGCAGGAGATGAAGGTTGGATCCCTGGGTCCGGCAGATCCCCTGGAGAAGGAAATGGCAACCCACACTAGTATTCTTGCCTAGGAAATCCCATGGACAGAGGAGCCTGGTGCTGTATACAGTCAGTGGGGTCACAAAGAGTCAGGCACTATTAGTAACTGGACTTGCACCCATGGAAGCCACAGTAAAGGGAGAAACATCTCAGATTTCATTGCACTTGCTTTCAGATAAAAGACAGCATACAAACATGTCTGCAGGGGTGATTTTTTTTTTTTTCCTGGACAAGAATCTACTGTATTCCTATCATTCCTGTTAGGAACCTATCATATCCTTATTCAAGAATATTAACAGTGAACAGTATCTTTGACTTTTTCTTCAACAGAAAGAAAGCATTGTTCAAATGAAGAAACTTTCAGGAATACTCCTTAAAGAAGAATATAACCGTAACAGAACTCTGTAAATATTTTGCTATGAGCTGAGAATTAGGTTCACATACTTAGTTTTGAGAGAATCTTACAAAATATTGATTTAGAACTTGAAGACTCCAAATAAATGACTAAGTTAACTGGTCTTTCGGTTGATACTGGGCTGCAATGGAGTCACGATTCATTTCTCTAACAGAAATTCCTGGGGCAGAAATTTGGAGTTCTGGGTTATAACGCACACGTTTATTCCTTTGTCATTAAATACTGCAAATGTTTCTTACCTAGATGATCAGTTAAGTTGTGACAAAACTCCCTCACAATATGCAGCACTGTGTGGTTTTAGAAAGCATTCAGCCTCTCTCTTAGTCAACACACACCTCTCTCTTCAAGCTCTCATTTTTATAGAACACACACAGCAGGCACTATCATTTCATTTTACAGATGAGAAAACAAAGAAAAGGGATTTGACAAAGATTACAAACTTGATAGTTGGAGTAGCCAGGATTTGACCTTGCCCTAAGGTTAAAGCGTCTGCCTCCAATGCGGGAAACCCAGGTTCGATCCCTGGGTCGGGAAGATAACCTGGAGAAGGAAACGGCAACCCACTCCAGTATTCTTGCCTGGAGAATCCCATGGACAGAGGAGCCTGGTAGGCTACAGTCCACGGGGTCACAAAAAGTCGGACACGACTGAGTGACTTCACTTTCACTGTCTTCCACTTTATGTGTCTGAACAGTATATGAATAGCAATTGTATTAGAAATTGCCATAGTAACCATTGTAACAGTAGTAATAGTAGCAACAGCAATACGGGTTGCAATAGTTAAGAGTAAAGAAAACGTCTCCGCTCCTAGCAGGATGCTTTGCAATCATTGGTCAGCGATTCTCCAGCCTCCCAGTATGATGAAGACTTCCCAAGCTCAGCAGCTCCCTCTCCTGGAGGATTCAGGAAACCAGAGCCTATCCCATGTCTGCTGCCATTTTGACAGTTCCTCATTGCTGCTCACTGCCGTCTTTGAGGCCCACAGTGAAACAGAGGGACTTCTGCATGCGTGCTAAGTAGCTTCAGTCCTGTCCGACCCTTTGCAGCCCCATGGACTGTGGCCTGCCAGGCTCCTCTATCCATGGGATTTTCAGGCAAGAATACTGGAGCAGGTTGCCATTTTCTGCTCCAGAGGATCCTCCCAACCCAGGGATTGAACCTGCCTCTCTTATGGTCTCCTGCATCAGCAGGTTGGTTCTTTACCTCTAACACCACCTGGGAAGCCCAGGGACTTCTGCCTGGATCAATTAAATGCTCAGATTTCCGAAAACCTTGCAGAGATCTGTTGCAATGGGAGACTCCCAGAGGAAGATCTGACTCTATCGTTCTTGGCCAAATTCAGAGATCAAGTTTATTCAGATTCACCTGTTGTCTGACATCTTTTCCATCACTTCCAATTCAAGATTGCACAGGTGAGGTTTTCAAATGCTTTGAGGCGCATTCATCCTTTATTTCTCCTGCCCCTATGCCTTATAAGTGACAGAAGTTTTGAAGGACTGTCAGAATAAGATATAAAGTATATGTTCGTGTTAGAGTTCATGAGCCATAGATGTGTTCTCATCCAAAGCAAATGAGAACTGGCTCCTTGAGCTCTCACATCCAGCACAAACTGCCACATCCAGGCTCTGAAACTCAGCTTCAGGGTCTCCCCACAGGGTATGCTGCTGCTGCTGCTAAGTCACTTCAGTCATGTCCGACTCTGTGTGACCCCATAGACGGCAGCCCACCAGGCTCCCCCATCCCTGGAATTCTCCAGGCAAGAATACTGGAGTGGGTTGCATTTCCTTCTCCAATGCATGAAAGAGAAAAGTGAAAGTGAAGTCGCTCAGTCTGTCCGACTGTTAGCAACCCCATGGACTGCAGCCCACCAGGCTACTCCGTCCATTGGATTTTCCAGGCGAGAGTACTGGGGTGGGGTGCCATTGCCTTCCCCGCCCCACAGGGTATAGACTAACCAAAAAATACAATGACCTTGTATGTAATTTTTTAATGCAACAACACATCTTTTGAGGACTAGCACACAATCTTACAGACTTCTATGTTTTCACAAATGACATAAGGCTAATTGCCTACAAGTCACCAAATGAGTTATCAGAGATTATAGACACTGGTTTTAGGAACTAACATCACTTCCTGAAGTTCTCTGAAGACCTTGATTGAGTGTTTTTTGAAAGAGTCATCAGGCCAAGCAGATTCCCTCATGCCCCTTCTCACATGCAGTAGAAACATCATTCATGCTACACAGTACCGGAGAAAGGATCTGAGTTGCCATAAAAGAGGAAAAAAGTTTATTGAAATTGACCTGAATTTTTGCTTTGGCTGCTAGTGTGTGACTTGCTTCTCTCTTCCCGAGCTCTTCATTTTTCCATTATCGCCAACTCACCCTCTTAATTACACAAAGAAAAATAATGCCTCTCCAATGAGGCTGCAGTCCAGTTCTCTGACTGAGTGAGCGCTAAAGTGTGGAGGTGACTCGTGAAGATGTGCGGTGGAGGAGGGATGGGGTCCTGCAGCCGGGAGAGAGATACAGTGAAAGGAAAGTCTGTAGCACATCAATTCCCAGTCTCAAGGGCTGCTCATTAAGTGAGATGATTTATATAAAGCACCCAGCACATAATAAATGCTCAATAAACAGTAGACCCTCTCACTCCCCTTCCTGAAGAACACAATCCATTTTCTACCTGCTGATTAATTAGCGAGAGTACTGCATATCAGAAGGATGCGCCATGCAGAGCGTGGACAGTTGATTCATCATGAATAATGTAATGTCACAATCTGGACTATTTATATTCAGATGAATTGTACATAATATGCCACACATGCTAAAGAGGAACATTAATATTTAGCATTCCGAGCTAAGCTGGGATGATTAATTTGGCTTTAACTTTGTATCATCTTGGCAGAATTTTCAATCTTCTCTCATTTTGAAGGGGCATTATAAGAAATGTCTTCCAAAACATAGGCAGGATTTGCTTACATGTTGCTAGAAGCCTATGACAGTCATCAGCTACCATTTATTGGGCACCTTTTGTATGCCTCTCCTGTACCACTTACCTATATTATTTCTAACCTTTGCAACAACCTAGTCAGTGAAATGTCCTTATCTGCATAGTTCCACTGTGTAAACTGAGGCACACGGAGAAAGGGAAGGAACTTGGCCGAGTCCTGTAGCTGGTAAGAGCGACCTTGGGACTCCAGTGTTTTCTCTTCCTACCAGTGAAGTTCTCTTACCACAAGGATAACAAACTTCTAACATTTCCATTTCGCATCACAGATGTTTCTGAATGATTATTACTCCTCCTGGCTTAATGCTCATGAGACGAGTGTCTGTGATAAGATCAGGTATTTAATGACCCAGGATGCCTTTCTGTCACCCACACTGTTCTTCAGATCCATTCAGATTCCCTCAGTGAAGCCCCTGAACTTGGCTGCTCGAGCCCCTTGGTCCCCTGGCAAGGCTAGAGTGAACAGCTGGGCAGCTGGCTGGTATGCCCACCCATGCCCGCCTCCATAAAGGCAGACACCCATGCTGACAGCAGTATCAGACAGCGATGAGCTCTGATGGTCTTGGGTTTGTTGGCTTTGCAGGTCTAGAATGGGGTTACCTTCAAGGAGCCTCCTTGATTCTGAAAATACTTGTCGAGTGCCACTGTGCACAGCCTAGCGCTAAGTGCTGAGTTTAAGGGAGATGCACCCATCTGCACTCCATTCCTTTCTGAACCTCTATCATGGCACATGGCAGGGAATCACATACAGAAGTGCGTAGACAGCCAGGTGCCATGATAGTGAAGCACATGGAGGTTATATTAAGAACACTCTTCCCTGGTCAGGAAGCCACTGAGGATGTGCTGTTTGTCTGAAACATGAAGGATGTTTTAATTTAATTTAGCCAGGATGGCTGGGTGGGAGGAAACATGTGACTAGAGGAAACAGGGCACCTTTGAATTATAAAAATGGTAGAATTTCCCAGAGCCAAAGTCTCAGTGATAAAGAATCTGCCTGCAATGCAGGATACACAGGAGAAGCAGGTTTGATCCCTGAATCTGGAAGATCCCAGGAGGAGGAAATGGCAACGCACTCCAGTATTCTTGCCTGGAATATCCCAGGGACAGAGGAGCCTGCCGGGTTACAGTCCATGGGGTTGCAAAGCGTCTGACATGACTGAGTGACTGAGGATGCACACCAAAGGAGCTAGTGAGAGAAGAGATGAGAGCAGAAGGTAAAAGCCTGGCCCGGGACCTGAGGACGTTTGCATTTATCCCAAGAGCAGTGGGAGTCATTAAAATACCACACGCAGCCTCAAATTATGTTTCTTCTTCTTCAGTCCCTGTGGCTGGTCTGGCAGACGAACAGAGGGGGCCAAGAGTGGACACTGCTCCTCCTTTCCCACTCCCAGGCACCAAGTGGCATCTCCCAACCCATCACAACACCTTGGGCATTGCCTTCAGGAAGTCTGCTCTGGACCTGCAGACCTGTCTTAGGTACCCCTCGTATGCCCTGTAACACGCTTCACTTTTCCCATCCTAGCGCATGTCGCTGGAGAAGGCAATGGCACCCCACTCCAGTACTCTTGCCTGGAAAATCCCATGGATGGAGGAGCCTGGTGGGCTACAGTCCATGGGGTTGTACAGAGTCAGACACGACTGAGTGACTTCCCTTTCATTTTTCACTTTCATGCACTGGAGAAGGAAATGGCCACCCACTCCAGTGTTCTTGCCTGGAGAATCCCAGGGACGGGGGAGCCTGGTGGGCTGCCATCTGTGGGGTTGCACAGAGTCGGACACGACTGAAGCGACTTAGCAGCAGCAGCAGCAGCAGCACAGTTCACATTTCCCATTTACTCCCACAGAGTAAATTTCCCATTTACTCTTCTGTAGCATTACCTGTCTATAAGCTCTATGAAGGCAAGGATCACACTTTTCTCATCTACACTCAGATTCTCAGTGTTCCAACAATGTTCATCTCCCAATAGGCATTCAATAAACCTTAACAAAATAGGTAACAGCTGAGTATCTACTATGTATCCTTTTAATCCTTTTATACACATTAACCCATCCAATTTCCCCAATATCCCTACATATCAGGTTCTATCATTATCCCCATTGTAACAGATGAGTAAACCGGGGCACAGAGAGTCTAAATAACATGTCCAGGGTTATGTGGAGCCATTGAATTCCATAGTCTGTGCTCTCAACCACCAACACTGCTGCTGCTGCTAAGTCACTTCAGTCGTGTCCGACTCTGTGTGACCCCATAGACGGCAGCCCACCAGGCTCCCCCATCCCTGGGATTCTCCAGGCAAGAATACTGGAGTGGGTTGCCATTTCCTTCTCCAATGCATGAAAGAGAAAAGTGAAAGTGAAGTCGCTCAGTCTGTCCGACTGTTAGCGACCCCATGGACTGCAGCCCACCAGGCTACTCCGTCCATTGGATTTTCCAGGCGAGAGTACTCGGGTGGGGTACCATTGCCTTCCCCGCCACCAACACTAATGCATAACAAAAGAAAGAAATTCTGATCTGTTACAGCCAGCATTTAATTATCTGTGTTAAGGGTTTAAAGCAGTGGTCTGCATCATTCAAAACAGTGAGTAACTACAAAATAATCCCCAGTGGACTCGGTGAGACATATGGGTTGTTGCTGCTGCTGTTGTTGTTTTCAGTAGACTGACCTTCGTAAATTACCACTTGAAATAGCCAATGACAAAACCAGCTCCTGTTCCCTAAGCAGCAATCAAACTAATGAACGGGAAGTAACTAAGAACTAAACTGGCTAAGCCAAAAAAAGCACTCAATCAACAAATTTAATTAGCACTTTCTTCCTCTGCAAGCTCCCACCATCTTCCTCTGCTCCCCATTACTGTCGGATTTCTCAGAATCCTATCCCACACCCGTCTTCTCTACCTCTTTACCTCCTAGTCACTCAGCCTGAAACCGGGTTTTTGTTCCTACAACTCTGCTGAAAAACGTCACCAGTAACTGCTGTATTGCCACATGGTATGGCCATCTCTAGACATCTGATCCGATGCAATATCTGCTCTTTGAAATTCTGTCCCAACACCTTGGACGCTGCTGCCTGCTCTTCAAAGCAGACTAAAGGAATCCAGAGGACCACACTTTGGGTCTCATATCTCTATGACCGGGAAAATCCCACACTCTCCCTCTGCCCTGAGTTTTAACTCATTGAGCACCGCTACGAGATGCATGAGACCAAGCTGAGACTCTCTCTCTCTCTCTTTTCCTCTCCAAATCTTATAGGACAACCCAAAGAATTTTGATAAGGCAGTAAGTACTTCAAGGCAGTTGGAAAAATGTTCGAATAAACTAAATTTCCATACAGATGGTACCGTGTTGAATTCTGAGAGCTGCAGTCAGTGTCAGTGAGGCTTAATCTAACCAAGGAAATTAGTTTTGTTGGGGTTTTCATTCTAGTGGGATGCTGTAAGAGAGGTACAGAGTTTTAGAGATGAGGGACTCTAGCGATGATGTTAGCCTAGGAGACTGCTATGTGTGTGTGTGCTAAGTTGCTCCAGTCTTGTCTGACAATTTGTGACCCTATGGACTGTAGCCCACCAGGCTTCTCTGTCATGGGATTCTCCAGGCAAGAATACTGGAGGGGGTTGCCGTGCCCTCTTTCAGGGGCTCTTTCTGACCCAGCGATCTAACCCACATCTCTTACATCATGTCCTGCATTGGCAGGTGGGTTCTTTACCGCTAGTACTCCCTGGGAAGCCCGTACACTTAAATGTTATAGTAAGTGCAAGGGACTTGGGCCCTGACAGTCACTTGAACTAGAACTTTTAGTTCAACAAATTACTAGCAGTGTACATTTCTGCACTCACCTCGCTGAGACGCAAAGTCCTGATGTGAGAAATGAGGCTGGACGTAGAGGGGGCAGTGAGAAAAGAATGGAGTCGTCTACGTGGAAAGGTCTAGACTCGTAGGAAGTGCTTAATGGGTGCTCCTTTTCTCTCCCTACCCTGTAGCCATATATATAAACACACACACATACACACACAATGGAATATTACTCAGCCATAAAAAAGGAACAGTGTGAATCAGTTGAACTGAGACAGATGAAGCTAGAGCCTGTTATACAGAGTGAGGCAATCAGAAAGACAGATATTGTATATTAAAGCATATATATATGGAATCTAGGAAAATGGCACTGATGAACCTATTTATAGGGAAGGAAGAGAAATGCAGACATAGAGCATAGGTTTGTGGACACAACAGGGGAAGGAGAGAGTGGGACGAACTGAGAAGGTGGCATTTACATATATACATTTTCTCGTTGCTAAGTTGTATCTAGCCCTTTGTGACCCCAAGGACTGTAGTCTGCAGGCTCTTCTCTCCACAGGATTTCCCAGGCAAGAATACTGGAGTAGGTTGCCATTTCCTTCTCGGGGGGATCTTCCTGATCCAGTGATCAAACCTGAGACTCCTGCATTGGCAGGCAAAGACTCTTGAGAGTCCCTTGGACTGCAAGGAGATCCAACCAGTCCATTCTGAAGGAGATCAGCCCTGGGATTTCTTTGGAAGGAATGATGCTAAAGCTGAAACTCCAGTACTTTGGCCACCTCATGCGAAGAGCTGACTCATTGGAAAAGACTCTGATGCTGGGAGGGATTGCGGGCAGGAGGAGAAGGGGACGACAGAGGATGAGATGGCTGGATGGCATCACGGACTCAATGGACTTGAGTCTGAGTGAACTCCGGGAGATGGTGATGAACAGGGAGGCCTGGCGTGCTGCGATTCATGGGGTCGCAAAGAGTCAGACACAACTGAGCGACTGAACTGAACTGAACTGAGTGCGAAGCTTGGAGAAGGCAATGGCACTCCACTCCAACACTCTTGCCTGGAAAACCCCATGGACGGAGGAGCCTGGTGGGCTGCAGTCCCTGGGGTCGCTGCGAGTCAGACACGACAGAGCGGCTTCACTTTCACTTTTCACTTTCATGCATTGGAGAAGGAAATGGCAACCACTGCAGTGTTCTTGCCTGGAGAATCCCAGGGACGGCGGAGCCTGGTGGACTGCCGTCTGTGGGGTTGCACAGAGTCGGACACGACTGAAGCGACTTAGCAGCAGCAGCAGTGGGAAGCTGGTGTGTAGCCCAGCGAATATAGCCTGGCACTCTGTGGTGACCTAGAGGGGTGGGAAGGAGAGTGATGGGAGAGAGATTCAAGAGGGAGGGGATGCGTATGTTGTTATGACTGATTCACACTGCTGGACCACAAAAACCAACAGAACATTGTCAAGCAATTATCCTCCATTTAAAACAAAACAGAAGAACTCCTTCCAGCTCACTTCACAGCCATAAGTTGACCCACATTTGCAGCCCCTGAAGTTGGACAGGGCCACTGACTGGTACCATCCAGTGAAATGAGAGTGGGCATCATCTGTGCCACTTCCTGACGGAAGCATCCAGGGGCTGAAATAAGATGCTCCAGCAGAGCAGTCTCATCCCTTGTTGCAGCAACCTGGAAGACACGAGCTCAAAGCAGCTTATATTTCTGAGTCACCACCAGGAGCGCAGCCCTGGAAAGTTGCCTAACCAACTGTGGCATTTGTATCCGTGACACAGAAACCACAGTTGTGCAAAACCACCATATTTCTGGGTTGGTCTGTTGTTAGCCCTGATTAAATACGTCACTCCCTGGAGGTTCTTTGTATTCTAGTGATGGAAGCTGGGATGAATGAACCTCATGTCTTTTCACCCACAGTCCTCACTTTTCACATCTCCCCTCTCCTTCCAACGCCAGAATCTAACCCCTTAATTTGACTTCTGAAGGACGTGAGGCTCAGAGAGGTGTGGCACCTTGTTCAAAGCCACACAGCACATAAGTAGCATCATCAGGCCAAGACGCCAAGTTTCCTGCCTTCCCTACAGCTCTGCTAACCCTGCATACCACACCACCACCCTAAAGCTCACCACTTCCAATGTTAATAATGTTCTGAGCTTCCATACCTTTTAATCACTGAAAGTGATACAGTCCATGCTACATTAATGCACTAATTACCAAAGAGCGCACTGCCATACCCTGATCACTAATAAGCAGAATTGTCAATCTGCCACCCTGTTCACCAGAACATGCAACACGATTCCTGACTTGTTCTCAAGGTTTGGTGTGCGCGAAGAAGACTTAACACCGTGAGCAATCCATTCATTTCCTGTTGACAACAGTCGGGTGGCGCTTCCATTATTATTCTTAGTCAACTAAGCAGAATCCAACAGGGCCCTGGTAGAAGGTGGCTGAGAGGACGAGTAGGGCGGAGGAGTAGTTCTGCAAAGAAAACTCCTGCCTGGCTTAGATTCTCATTTTTCCCACTGTGCGTTTTTCAAAACCTCAGTTTTCCAGTTACAAAGTGGGAATAAAAGTAGTGCCTGCTTCGTGGGGCTTTCCTGGGAATTCAACAGCAACGTGAACATGAAGTCCTGAGAAACAGTGAGGGGCTCAATTGATGTTGGCTGTGGTTATGATTGCTATTCAAGAGATAGTCTTAACAATTAATTTTTTTCCCAGAAGTGTAAAGGAAAACTGGTCAAGGAAGTGGGGTAGCGGACTTTACCATTTATTGGACACTTGCCCATTCGGTCACATGATCCTTTAAGAACAGCCTATCTTCTCACTCTTATCACAACCCTTTAAACTGGGTGTGAGCATCCCTACTGCACAGACAAGGAAACTGAGGCTCAGAGAGGTTAATTAACTTGTCCAAGGCCACACAGCTGGTAAGATGTAAGCAATGAGGCCAGGATTTCAATCCAGGATGACCTGCACTTTCTATTTTACATGTCACAACAATGTGCTAATTCAATTTCACTCCTCATAGATTTTCTGTCTCCAAATATCTTTGTGGTTATGTACTCTGGGAAATCTACAGGCCATCCTGCTTGAGAGCAGAGGCACGTGAACATTCCCCAGGGCTGTCATTTGGGTCATATTTCCTCACATGAGGTGACTCAGATGGTAAAGAATTTGCCTGCAATGCAAAAGACCTGGGTTCGCTTCCTGGGTCAGGAAGATCCCCTGGAGAAGGGAATGGCAACCCACTCCAGTATTCTTGCCTGGAGAACCCCTTGGACAGAAAAGCCTGGCCAACTACAGTCCATGGGGTGGCAAAGAGTCAGACAGGACTGAGTGACTAACACTTACACACTTTCAGTCAAGCACTTGCTGAGCATTCGCTAGCACAGTGCAGGGGCCTGGAATCACAGAGATGGGTAAAGATGTGGCCTTTGCCTTCAAGGCCATCAGGGTCCAGTGAGGAAGAGACTGATGTAAATATGAGTCCATGACAGTAGCCCTGACAGAGCACGACAAAACCACGAGCATACAGAGGAGAGGGGGTTACCCCAGGGAGAATTCTCAGGGGCAGTAAAACCTAAGGCAAGTTTTGAAAGATCGATGAATATCTACGTGCAGATCTGGGAGAAAGGGCGTTCCAGATGCCAGATCAGCAGGTGCAGTCAGACATGAACAGGGGAACTATTCTTAGGAAAGACAAGCAACCCATTCTGCTGCAGTAGCTATGTGTGTGAAAGGAGAGAAGGAACAAGACTCTAGAGCAGAGCAGAGAATACACCAGACCCTACCAGGAAGCAGTCCAGGATGGCCATAGAGATGTTAAGCTGGTGTGGGCGTATAGATGCCATTGTTTGCTGTGTGAAGCCAGGAAGGTCTAAAGCAGCAGATCTGAACCTTGGCTACAGAGGAGCCTTTTAAAAAATCCAATTACGTGCCAAGTAACTTCAGTCATAGCCAACTCTTTGCGGCCCTATGGACTGTAGCCCACCAGGCTCCTCTGTCCGTGGGATTCTCCAGGCAAGAATACTGGAGTGGGCTGCCATGCTCTCCTCCAGGGGATCTTCCCCACCCAGGGATTGAACCTGAATCTCTTACGTCTCCTGCATTGGCGGGCGGGTTCTTTACCATTAGCACCATGGGACCCCAAACCAGATCAATCAAATCAGATACTTCGGAGGTGTAATCTGGACACTTGTCCAGACTCACTGGGCTCATTAGGCAATTCTAATGAATGGCCAGGGTTCAGGTGACCTCTTTAGAGGCAGGAATACCATTCAGAGGCACCTGCTAGGAAATTAGCGTCTGCATGAGGAGAAAGAACCAGACTCAAAACAACAACATTTTAGGAGCTAAAATTGACAGTTTTGATTGATGAGGTGTGGGAGCCGAGAGAGTGGGCAGGAGGAGACACTCCATTTTATATATATTTTCCTTATGTTATTTCTCTTTGCTTTATTGCACTTCACAGATGCTGTGTTTCTTTGCAAATTGAAGGTTGGGGGCAACCCTGCCTAGAGCAAGTCTGTTAGTGCCATTTTCCCAACAGCATTTGCTCACTCTGCCAGCTCAGATGATAGCTAGCATTTTTTAGCAATCAAGTATTTTTCCTATCTTTATTTATTCATTTATTTGGCTATGTTGGGTCTTCGTTGCAACACAGGATCTTTGTTGTCAAGAGGGAACTTTTGTTTCGGATCGTGGACTCTAGCTGAGGCATGCAGGCTTCAGTAGTTCAGGCTCTGCATTTGCAGCTTGGGGGCTCTGGAACACGTGGGATCAGCAGTTGCAGCGCTTGGGGTTTAGGTGCTCCAAGGTACACCGGGGATCAGACCTGCATCCCCTGCACTGCAAGGCCGATACTTAACCACTGGACCACCAGGGAAGTCCCCAGCAGTGAAGTAACTTTTAATTAAGATGTGTACATCTTTTTTAGACATAATACTATTGATACTATAAACTTAGTAGAGTTCAATATGGTGTCAATGTAACTTTCTTATGCACTGGGAAACCAAAAGATTCACAGGACTCACTTGATTGCTATATTTGCTTAATTGCTGTGGTCTGGAACCAAACCTACAATATCTCCAAAGTATGTCTGTGTATATGTGTGTGTGTATATATATGTGTGTGTGTGTGTGTGAAAGTGAAAGTGTTAGTAACTCAATCGTGTCCGACTCTTTGCAACCCCATGGACTGTAGCCCTCCAGGCTCTTCTGTCCACAGGAGTCTCCAGGCAACAATACTAGGCGTGGGTTGCCATTTCCTTCTCCAGGGGATCTTCCCCACCCAGGGATCGAACCCAGGTCTACTGCATTGCAGGCAGATTGTCTACCATCTGAGCCACCAGGGAAGTCCCTATGTATGGGCTTCTCAGATGGTCTTAGTGGTAAAGAACTCACTTACCAATGCAGGAGATGCAGGAGACAGGGGTTCAATCCCTGGGTGGGGAAGATATATATATATATATATATATATATGTATATATGTGTGCATGTGTGTGTGTATGAGGCTTCCCTGGTGGCTCAGAGATCAGGAAGATCCCCTGGAGAAGGGAATGGCTATCCATTCCAGTATTCTTGCCTGGAGAAACCCGTGGACAGAGGAACGTGGTGGGCTACAGTCCATGGGTTCACAAAGAGTCAGACACAACTGAGTGACTAACACTTTCACTTTTCATACATGGATACACACGCACACACACACACACACACACGACATGTTGCTAAAGCTTCTAAAAAGCCCATCAGCAATTGTAGGTGTTTCCATCCCCATGGTGGTTATCTACAAGAGCCAAAAAGATTATAATTCAAGAAAGCATGCCATATGCTGCAAACACTGTCTTCAATACTCGGGGGTCCACATTCATTCCAGTTGCCCTGCACGGTCAGGAGGGATTTGCACCGAGCCCATACTGCCTCTTGAAGGAGAAACTCCTAGGGAATTCCACGGGAGAAATGAAATTGCTGTCTCATTAGTGCATTATTTACTTTGACACAGAATTCTAGCAACTGCAGCTTAGGCCCCACTGTTCACATGGTTAGGTAGAGAGTGTAATGGGAATACCATTCATCTGATGGTTTTAAAGGAGGTGATTTCCAATTTGAATTACTCTCAAGTTGTGAAATGAGTCTGAGTTGGTTTGTAAAATGGCAAGAAGTCAATGCACCGTATAACCTTGATTTTTTTAGAGTCTCGATGCCATGCAGAAAAAAATTCTCCTTCGAACCTATTATAAGAGGGTTAAAAAAAAATGCCACCATTCTCCCACCCCTTAGGCAAATTAGCAAGACAAATGTTGGCAAAAAGCTCTGCAGACGCCCATTATTTACAAAGGGAAGAGGAAAGAAGATGCCATGAAATAAATCACACTGACAGTTCAATCAAAAAAAAAAATATCACAATATATTACTCATGCTGCTTCTCAAGAGCTGGAAAGAAACTGGACAGGGGGAGCCAAATATATACTTGAGTGCTTTATTTACCCATAATAACAATTTGAATTCCTAAGGTACCTCTGTTTAATGAAATCTGATGCTGCATTGACATGACAGACTCATTCAACACGCTTTTTTTTTTTTTTTTTTTTAACCCTGAACTGGTGCTGTTCTAGGCACCGAGGCTGTCAAAGTAAACAAGACAGGGGAGACCTCTGCTTCTGTGAAAGTTAAATCCAGATGTGAGTGAGTAGATGGGCAGGCAATAAACAAGCAAACTCGTGGGCCATGGTCAATGGTTGGCTTAGTTGCTAAGTTAAGCCTAATTCTTGCAACGCCATAGGCTGTAGCCCACCAGGCTCTTCTGTCCATGGAATTTTCTAGGCAAGAATACTGGAGTGTGTTGCCATTTCCTTCTCCAAGGGATCAAACATGGGTCTCCTGCATTGCATACGGATTATTTACCAACATGTTCAGTGCCCTAAAGAAAACTAGACAGGGATTTCCCTGGTGGTCCACTGGTTAAGAATCCAGCTTCCAGTGCAAGGGGATGTGGGTTCTGTCCCTCATCAGGGAACTAAGATCCTACATGCCACAGGGCAACTAAGCCCACACCTCACAGCTACTGAACCCACACATGGCAAAGATCCTGCAGGCTGCAATAAAACCCAGCACAGCCAGAAATCAACCAGTCTATCAATAAATAATTTTTTTAAAAAATAGGTGGTGCAGCAGAGACCAGCTGAGGTGCTGCCTTATGGTGGGGATTGGATGAGACTCTCTGTAGAGGTGACATTGAAGCTGAGTGTCAGGAAAGAGCCAATCAGGGAGAATCTAGAGAAAATGTGCTCAAAGGAGGGTCCTCCCCAGTGCAAAGACCTGGATGTAAAAGGAGGGTAGGTGTGCCCAGTGAACAAAATAGGTCCACAGGTTGTGAGGCAGTGAGCAAGGTGGAGCAGGTAGGAGGTCTTGCCCAGACAGGACTTTGCAGGCTGCGAGAGACTTTGATTTTCATTCTGAGTGCAACA
>SJYX01015097.1:394897-417387 GCA_006410675.1 Oreotragus oreotragus | reverse complement strand
ACTAAGGTCCGCCTAGTCAAGGCTATGGTTTTTCCTGTGGTCATGTATGGATGTGAAAGTTGGACTGTGAAGAAAGCTGAGCGCCGAAGAATGGATGCTTTTGAACTGTGGTGTTGGAGAAGACTCTTGAGAGTCCCTTGGACTGCAAGGAGATCCAACCAGTCCATTCTGAAGGAGATCAACTCTGGGATTTCTTTGGAAGGAATGATGCTAAAGCTGAAACTCCAGTACTTTGGCCACCTCATGAGAAGAGTTGACTCGTTGGAAAAGACTCTGATGCTAGGAGGGATTGGGGGCAGGAGGAGAAGGGGACGACTGAGGATGAGATGGCTGGATGGCATCACGGACTCGATGGACGTGAGTCTGAGTGAACTCCGGGAGATGGTGATGGATAGGGAGGCCTGGTGTGCTGCGATTCATGGGGTCGCAAAGAGTCGGACACACTGAGCGACTGAACTGAACTGAACTGAACCCACAACAGTGTAATGTGCTGGAGAAGCCCAGAGAGTATTGGATTCTGTTATTTCCGGGGAGTCTAAGAAAGCTTGTGAAGAGATAAAGCCAGGGAAGGATACAAAACTGAAGTCTGGCAGCCAATCATCAAAGAGATTAACTGCAACAGCGTCTACCCCAATCTCTTCCTTCCCTGCCATACATCTCTGACACGACCATTATTAGTGACTGGGCTCAGAAGCTTGCCACCTTGTATGATCTGAATTGATCCGGTAAAGAATTCTCTGAAAAGCACCATTAAGATGATTTATAGTCTAATTTCGGTTGCTATAGATTCCAAGTCAGACTTATGACTGGAGAAAGGAAAAAAAAAAAAATCCCCCACTCGCTTGGAATTCAGGCAAAAGTTTCGGTATTGATAGAGAAGCGTGGCTGGCTGGGAAAAGTCATATTTTTTTAAGTTTACAGCTACCGCTCCTGGTTTGGGGTTGCTATAGCAACCCAGGATGTCATATAGGCTGACAGCCTGGCCGGGCTGAGTGGCAATTCGCGCCCTGAGCATAGCGAGCGTCACCGGGCACGCGGGGCCGGCGTGTATGGCCTGTCAAAGGTGACACTGCTCAGGAGACAGCCTACAGTGGCAGTCGAGACAGGCTGGGCAAGAATCCCAGTCTCACACTTGCCAGAGCTGTGACTGAGGGAACCTCTCAAGTCTCTGTTTACCTGTCTGGACATGGGCATGCTGACGTCGCTTCCGTTCATGCAGGGCCTATCACTTATGATTCACTTCCCTTAGCACTCTACATGCACCGAGCTCATTCATTCCTCACAAAGCCTGATGAAACAGATACTTCTCCATCTTGGAGATGAGGAAACTGAGGCTTAGGGAGGCTCAGAAACCAGAGGAGCAGTGTAGCTCCCAGGGTTTGGAGAGGATTAAGTGAGATGTGTGTAGACTCCTGTGCACCGGACAATGTTTGTACCATACTTTGTACAGTTAAGTCCCCTATATCCAAACAAGTCCCCTTCCAACAGTGATTTCCTAAGTCCGGTTTTTTCCTAACTACAACAAAACTGGCCTCGGTACCCAACTAACCCAACTGGCTGTACAGTACTCGACTGGAATAGGTTTGGTGCTTTCCCGGTGGCTCAGCGGTAAAGAATCTGCCTGGCAACACAGGAGCCACAGGAGACATGGGTTCAATCCCTGGGTCAGGAAGATCCCCTGGAGGAGGAAATGGCAACCTACTCCAAGTATTCTTGCCTGGAGAATCCAACAGACAGAAGAGCCTGGTGGGCTACATTTTCATGAGGTCGCAAAGAGTTGGACGTGACTTAGCAACTGAGCATGCATTTTAATCAGTTCTAATAAGATGGATGAAACTGGAGCCGATTATACAGAGTGAAGTAAGCCAGAAAGAAAAACACCAATACAGTATACTAACAGATATATATGGAATTTAGAAAGATGGTNATATACACAATGGAGTATTACTCAGCCATTAAAAAGAATACATTTGAATCAGTTCTAATAAGATGGATGAAACTGGAACCGATTATACAGAGTGAAGTAAGCCAGAAAGAAAAACACCAATACAGTATACTAACACATATATATGGAATTTAGAAAGATGGTAATGAGGACCCTGTATGCAAGACAGCAAAAGAGACACAGATGTGTAGTGCGGACTTTTGGACTCTGAGGGAGAGGGAGAGGGAGAGGGTGGGATGATTTGGGAGAATAGCATTGAAATATGTATACTATCATGTAAGAAATGAATTGCCAGTCTATGTTTGATGCAGGATGTTTGGGACTGGTGTATGGGGATGACACGGAGGGATGATGTGGGGTGGGAGGTAGGGGGGGTTCATGTTTGGGAGTTCATGTACACCCATGACGGATTCATGTCAATGTATGCCAAAACCAATACAGAACTGTAAAGTAAAATTTAAAAAAAATAAATAATAAAAAAAGATTTATAATAATTTTCACACAAATAATACATAAAAAACAAATGTAAGATTAAAGAAAACATTTTTAATCTTACAGTACAGTACCTTAAAAAAGCACAGTAATACAGGACAACGACTGGCATTTCTTGGCAATACCAACTACATCACCACCTGTTTTCCTCTTGCTTCTGGATAGCCTGGACTTTAAATAAAAGTGCCATACTACTGTATTCTATACAGTACTGTCACAAAAGCACAGCCACTTGTAGAGGATGCATGCAGCTGATAATATATGCCAGGAATGTGAACCGACTTGGGAGACTGGGCATACAAATGCATGCTTGCATCTTTTAAAGCTCACAGCCTGAAGGTTTGTATGTATTGAAAGTGAAGTTGCTCAGTCGTGTCCGACTCTTTGCAACCCCATGGACTGTACCCTGCCAGGCTCCTCTGTCCGTGGGATTTTCCAGGCACTAGTACCGGAATGGATTGCCATCTCCTTCTCCAGGGGATCTTCCCAAACCAGGGATTGAACCCTGGTCTCCTGCATTGTAGACAGACGCTTTACCATCTGAGCCACCAGGGAAGTTCCTACTTGGAGTAGGTTGCCATTTCCTCCTCCAGGGGATCTTCCTGACCCAGGGACTGAACCCACATCTCCTATGGCTCCTGTGTTGCCAGGCAGATTCTTTACTACTGAGCTACCTGGAAAGCACCAAACGTATTTGTATGTATTAAGTATGTACTATTATTTTCAGAGTTTTTTACAGCTTTGTTGAGGTATAATTGACAAAACTGCACATATGTAAAGTGTGTGACGTGATAATATGATATACGTATACTCTGTGAAATGATTATCACAATCCGATTAATTAAAACGTCTGTCACCTCACATAGTTACCTAGCTTTTGTGCAGTAATAAGGCTTAAGATCTACTCTTCCAGCGAAGTCCAAGGATGCAATACAGTATTATTAACTGGAGTGACCACGCTGTGTATCAGACCTCCAAATCAGCCTTAAAGCTTATGCCTTTTGGCCCAAATCATTATTGTTTGTGGTGATCTTGGGGTTGACAAGTAGTATTTCCCTGCTCACCTGAAGCTCATCATGGTGACATTTGTCTAAGAGCATGAATGATCTCCAAGCAGGAGTCTGACTCTTTCTATTCCTCATAACCATGCCTTCCCTGGTGACACAGATAGTGAAGAATCTTCCTGCAATATGGGAGACCCGGGTTCAAGACCCCTGGAGAAGGAACAGGCAACCCACTCCAATATTCTTGCCTGGAGAGTTACATGGACAGAGGGGCCTGGCGGGCTCCAGTCCATGGAGTTGTAAAGAGTTGAACATGACTGAGCAACTATCATTTTCACTTTCACTCTCATGACGTTAATCTTCACACCAGCCCCATGAGATGAGCATCATCTCAACTGTACAGGTGAAGACTTTCAGATTCTAAGACACGAAATCGTGGGCCTGGGGTCACTCAGCTGATAAGAGGCATTATGGGAGTTGAATCCTTGTCTTCATGGTTCCAGTACCTGGCTGTTAACCCTTATATTATTCTCCTGTGAGTGTACCACATAAAACCGTGGACCCGGTATTAGGGGTTCTCCCACAACCTTAAATGTGCATGCGATGCATGAATTTCTCTATACTATCTCTGAGCAAGAAATTATCCAGGCTTAGCTTGAACACCTTAAGGGAACTCAACTTTCTACAGAGGACAGCTTCACTGTTAGAAAGTTCTTACACTATGCCTAAACTGTAGCCATCACTGTCCTACAATCAGGGTTTGAGTCTCCAGAGCAAGGTAGATGACCATATATTTCCCATTTATGTGCCAGCCTATTCTATCGAATTTTTGGTGCAAATTATCATGGTGCCCACCTTAGAGTCCCTGTGTGCTCATTTATTTGTTTTCTCATTCACTGATCTGCTCCCTTATCTAACAATTCCACAAATATTTGTTGAGGTTCTTGTGTGCACCAGGCACTATACTAGACATTGGGCTACAGTGCTGAATGGGACAGGCACAGTTCTGCCTCTATGTGGTTTATATTTTAGTTGGGGATGAAAAAAAAAATTTTTTTTTAAAGTTGTTTGATGCTGATTCTTAACAATTATAAAGGAAAAACAGAAGAGTCTATGAGGGTCTACTAGGGCAAATAGGAACTTTTTTTATTGTTTTTTAACACCAAAAATATTTTGTATTGGGGTGTAGTCAATTAAAACTGATGTGGTAGTTTCAGGTGAAAAGCAAAGGGACTTAGTAATATATATATATATATATATATGTACATGCATCCATTCTCCCCCAAACCCCACTCCCATCCAGACTGGCACATAACACTGAGCAGAGTTCCATGTGCTATAAGATAGGCATTTGTTGGGGAGTGTGTACATGACCTTCCCAAAGTCCCTAACTATCCCTTCCCTGGAGGATTTTTTTTTTTTTTAAGATTTTTTTTCACACGGATCATTTTTTAAAGTCCTTATTGAATTTGTTACCATATTATTCTGCTTTATGTTTTGGTATTTTGGTCACCGGGCATATGGATCATCTCCCTGACCAGGGATTGAACCTGCACCCCTGCATTGGAAGGCAATGTCTTAACTAGTGGATGGCCAGGGAAGTCCTAAGTAATAGGAATTGATTTGACCAAAAAGATGCTATAAGGCAAGAGAGGAAAGCATTCCAGGGGCAGTGAGCAGCATGTGCAAAAGTCCTGTGGTAAGAAAGTCATGAACTAAAAGAAGACTGTGTCTGTAGAGAGTCACAGGGAAAGAGAGTGAGAGATTTGACTGGAGTGTGTTGTGGCCAAAAAGTCTCCATTCCTTGTGTCTCCTCCAGCTTCTCAAAGAGCAGATTAGGGGAGCAGGAACAGAGTCCTAAATGCTGGAAGCAAGTCAGTCAGGCTGATTAATATCTCTTCTGGACCTGAATATGTCTGTGAATGTGTCTGAGCGATTGTCTCCTTATGTAAGCTGACAACTCTGTTCCAATAATGTTTCCTCAAACCCCCTTTCCTGCAGGATTCTGGTTTTAAATTGTCCAAAAAGAGAGCTTATGGGATTTTGAAGACAGCAATTAAGCAGCAGCCGTTACCCTGAGAAGGTCACGGGGTCTGACATGCTGGGAAACAGTCACAGATGTTCTTAGGACATTTGGGCTTGTCCTCACCCTCCTCTGCACCACACTGAGCTTGTCTGCCTGACCACTGGCCCTGCTGACTATTTCCCAGCCAGGCGCCTGGCTGCTGACTCTCAGAGACAGAGCCACACTCAGTCAACAGGTCCCACCTCTTCAGCTGGATGTGCCTGCAGTCTCCTGTCTGCTACCGGACTGGTTGGGGACCTCTTCTGATGCCCCAGCTCCCCTCTCCAGGCCCCCATTTCCCAGCTTCTCACACAGGCCTGTGAAGTCTGATTCCTATGAGAAATCCTTGATCCTGTTATATTCCTCCTGACTCCTCCCTTATGATGCCTGCCTCCACCCAAGAGAAGGGACCAGGCGGGAAGGGAAGGGAAAGGGTGGGGAGAAGAAAAGGCAAGATGACCTGATCCTTAGGTCTCCTCCGGCTGACTTGTCCCCCAGCAAGAAGGGGCCCAGGTTAGGACCTTCTGTGGCAGGTACCTCTTCTTGTCTGATTTGAGCAAGTCAATTTTGTTGGCCTATTGACCTTCACTTCATAACTGAGGAAAAAGCAAATGCCTTCCTGCCATCAGGAAAGCGGGTGATGACTTACAATGAGCATTTAGCTGCAACCAGAGGTGAGAGTGGAAGTCTAGATCCTGCTCTTTTCACTTCTGCCTTTTTTCATCAATGTCTCTGTGACTTGCCCATGAAAGGTTTCTTAACTCATACCAGGGGTATTTTATGCCTCTTTTAAATAGAGGGGTGGAGAGGCTCAAAAGGCGAATTCCAAAAGTTCTCACAGCTGTTAAGTAGCAGAGTCAGAATGCAGTCTCAAGTTCTGTCCAGTTCCAAAGCCCAGGCTCCTAACCAGTATGCTCTGTTGTACTCTATGAATGTAAGTTTCCCTACTCTACCTGCTCTCCTCCTTATACTTAAATCCAATTTTTATTTCAAGTCTGAGTCCTAGACCCTCTATAAGATTTTTTCCATGATTAATGAAGTCCACAGAGAGAACTCTTGCTGCATTAATTCACCTTTCTCCATTTCTACAGTGTGGCGCTTAATGATTTTCTTTCTTTTTTTTTTTTTTTTGAATTTGACTGCACTGGGTCTTAGTTTCACATGGCGCTTCTCCTTAGCCGCAGCATATGGGCTTCTTGTTGCAGTGTGCTGGCTTCTCTTGTTGTACAGCATGGGCCCCAGAGTACTGGCTCAGCAGTAACACCCTGGGTTGGTGGCCCTGTGATATGTGTGATCTTACCCAACCAGGGATCGAACCCATGTCCCCTGCATTGGAAGGCAGATTCTTAACCACTAGACCACCAGGAATTCCCTCTTAATAATTTTCTAATGCTTCAAGAGTTGCCCTGGGAGCTGGTGATGGACAGGGAAGCCTGGTGTGCTGCAGTCCATGGGGTCACAAAGAGTTGGACACAATGGAGCAACTGAACTGAACTGATGCTTCAAGTGCATTGTACTTTTGACCCCAACCCTCTCCCCCTCTACTACCACTTTAAGATATGAGAAGGCACCTACTGTAGAGTGAAGATCAGGGGATCTGGAGATTGGTTCAAATGCGTTTTGAGTGGCTTTGGAGGAAAGTCAGTCATCTCTCTGAGACTCAGTTTGATTTATGAAGTCAAAAGGTCATAATGTTGCCTTAAAGAATTAATGAGAAAACTGTTTGTGAAGCAATTAGCAGAGTGTCTGACTCATAATAGATCCTCAGAATGATAGCTACCACTGTTATCACCGTGGGTTTATTTCTTGTGTACTGTCTTAGTGTGTGGTGAAGGGGAGACAAATAGTATGCGTTCAATAGGCAACTATTAATAGAATGGTCCACTGACTATTTCATTAAGAACTTACTGAGATGTCATTTTATTCCAGACAATGTGCAAAATATTTGACTTTAAAGATTTTTAAAGTCAAATAAAATGCCCCTGTCTTGGACACATGAGCATGATAACTATACTAGAATGTGGCAAATTCAATAATAAACTCATAGGGTTTTATGGGGACCCAGAGGAAAGGCACTTATCAAATCTAGGAAGGCTTCCAAGATGAGGACTCAAATTGACTCCTAAAGCATAGAAGAAATTAGATTATGATCTCTGTGATTGCCTTCCAGCCCCCAGAACTTTGTTATCCTTGGGAGTCAGTTAAAGAAATGGCAGAAAAGGAGCGGTGTTTGTGCATCTGTGAATGGGGCCTCAAATTCACATTTATAGTAATTGTTTTTGCTTCTTAGGACTCCTGTCTAGAGGATGGATTCGTTAGAAATAAGCCCCCTGTTCAACTTCACTTCACTTCAGCTTTTCCTTCTTTGCAGTAAACACTCAGCCATTCTGTGAGCTCTCTCCCTTTCCTTTTTATGTACCATGTGTATTCTTAAAAGCAGCCTGCCTAGAAACGAAGGTTAATTCTGCAGGGAATAAATTGCCAAAGCCATGTTCTTATTTGAAGTTTTGATTTAGGGAATCAATGTGGGTTTTTCTTTACTTTGCAAAGTTCCTTCACATCTCCATCTAAGGCAGATCCATCAGCCTGACTCTGTGTATCAGCCAGAGATTTTGATTCTGCTATTTAAAAGATAGGGCTTTCCAAGTGATGCTAGTGGTAAAGAACTTACCTGTCTATGCAGGAGTCATAAGAGATGCAGGTTCCATCCCTAGATCTGGAAGACTCCCTGAAGGAGGGCATGGTGACCCACTCCCGTATTCTTGCCTGGAGAATCTCATGGACAGAGGAGCCTGGTGGGCTACAGTCCAAAGGGTCATAAAGAGTCAGACACGACTGAAGTGACTTAGCACACAGCAGCACATTTAAAAACTTTCTCCCGCATCCAGTGGGAGACTGGCTTTGCCTATAGGACCTCTGTAAGGTGCTTATAATAAAGAACTTCTGGAAAGGGGTGCTCAGTTAGGAGGCTTCAGTCTCCACAACCTGGCTGCATAGAGGATGCTGTAAAGTCTGTGGGTAAGAACAGGGCTGGCAGTGCATAGGTAGAATCCCTGAGGTTGGTGCATTTATGAAATATCAGAAGGTCACCAAAGTCATCCTCAGACAGTGCTACTGAAGTGCAGCTTCAAAGACTTTGATGTTCCCGCTGAGAACCTCTGAGCGGCCCTGCCTGGTCCTTAGTAAGGGAATCGAGCTGGGACTCAAAACACTTCCTTACATAATGCTGCATAACTTGGAGTGTTTGGTAGATCTCGGGATGCTTCATTCACCAAATATTAACAAACACCTACTATGTGCCAAAAGGGTAACAGACAAGCAGGGCTGTCCCTTATTTTTCTGAAGTTCTTGTACCGCACTCAGAAAGAAAGTGAGGAGTTGGAATCTACTCCTGGAGGTATGAACTCACGTGACTGTCTCTGCCAAGATGGTGTGATTTTTCTCATCCATCTATTCAGAGAGGGCAATTTTCTCTAGCTCATACAAAGGTGCAGTCTACACTAGCTCAACTCTGGGTATAAGACAATCATAATGCTTGCTCTTATCCTAGAAGCGGGTGAGGAAAGGACCAGAAGATAGGCATTGTAAGCAGCTTAAGAACTGGGTCCACATATTTTTCCCATGCTTAAGTAGTCCAGATGTGTATAAGAGACAGCCTTAGAGTCCCTGTGTGCTCATTTATTTGTTTTCTCATTCACTGATCTGCTCCCTTATCTAACAATTCCACAAATATTTGTTGAGGTTCTTGTGTGCACCAGGCACTATACTAGACATTGGGCTACAGTGCTGAATGGGACAGGCACAGTTCTGCCTCTATGTGGTTTATATTTTAGTTGGGGATGAAAAAAAAAATTTTTTTTTAAAGTTGTTTGATGCTGATTCTTAACAATTATAAAGGAAAAACAGAAGAGTCTATGAGGGTCTACTAGGGCAAATAGGAACTTTTTTTATTGTTTTTTAACACCAAAAATATTTTGTATTGGGGTGTAGTCAATTAAAACTGATGTGGTAGTTTCAGGTGAAAAGCAAAGGGACTTAGTAATATATATATATATATATATATGTACATGCATCCATTCTCCCCCAAACCCCACTCCCATCCAGACTGGCACATAACACTGAGCAGAGTTCCATGTGCTATAAGATAGGCATTTGTTGGGGAGTGTGTACATGACCTTCCCAAAGTCCCTAACTATCCCTTCCCTGGAGGATTTTTTTTTTTTTTAAGATTTTTTTTCACACGGATCATTTTTTAAAGTCCTTATTGAATTTGTTACCATATTATTCTGCTTTATGTTTTGGTATTTTGGTCACCGGGCATATGGATCATCTCCCTGACCAGGGATTGAACCTGCACCCCTGCATTGGAAGGCAATGTCTTAACTAGTGGATGGCCAGGGAAGTCCTAAGTAATAGGAATTGATTTGACCAAAAAGATGCTATAAGGCAAGAGAGGAAAGCATTCCAGGGGCAGTGAGCAGCATGTGCAAAAGTCCTGTGGTAAGAAAGTCATGAACTAAAAGAAGACTGTGTCTGTAGAGAGTCACAGGGAAAGAGAGTGAGAGATTTGACTGGAGTGTGTTGTGGCCAAAAAGTCTCCATTCCTTGTGTCTCCTCCAGCTTCTCAAAGAGCAGATTAGGGGAGCAGGAACAGAGTCCTAAATGCTGGAAGCAAGTCAGTCAGGCTGATTAATATCTCTTCTGGACCTGAATATGTCTGTGAATGTGTCTGAGCGATTGTCTCCTTATGTAAGCTGACAACTCTGTTCCAATAATGTTTCCTCAAACCCCCTTTCCTGCAGGATTCTGGTTTAAAATTGTCCAAAAAGAGAGCTTATGGGATTTTGAAGACAGCAATTAAGCAGCAGCCGTTACCCTGAGAAGGTCACGGGGTCTGACATGCTGGGAAACAGTCACAGATGTTCTTAGGACATTTGGGCTTGTCCTCACCCTCCTCTGCACCACACTGAGCTTGTCTGCCTGACCACTGGCCCTGCTGACTATTTCCCAGCCAGGCGCCTGGCTGCTGACTCTCAGAGACAGAGCCACACTCAGTCAACAGGTCCCACCTCTTCAGCTGGATGTGCCTGCAGTCTCCTGTCTGCTACCGGACTGGTTGGGGACCTCTTCTGATGCCCCAGCTCCCCTCTCCAGGCCCCCATTTCCCAGCTTCTCACACAGGCCTGTGAAGTCTGATTCCTATGAGAAATCCTTGATCCTGTTATATTCCTCCTGACTCCTCCCTTATGATGCCTGCCTCCACCCAAGAGAAGGGACCAGGCGGGAAGGGAAGGGAAAGGGTGGGGAGAAGAAAAGGCAAGATGACCTGATCCTTAGGTCTCCTCCGGCTGACTTGTCCCCCAGCAAGAAGGGGCCCAGGTTAGGACCTTCTGTGGCAGGTACCTCTTCTTGTCTGATTTGAGCAAGTCAATTTTGTTGGCCTATTGACCTTCACTTCATAACTGAGGAAAAAGCAAATGCCTTCCTGCCATCAGGAAAGCGGGTGATGACTTACAATGAGCATTTAGCTGCAACCAGAGGTGAGAGTGGAAGTCTAGATCCTGCTCTTTTCACTTCTGCCTTTTTTCATCAATGTCTCTGTGACTTGCCCATGAAAGGTTTCTTAACTCATACCAGGGGTATTTTATGCCTCTTTTAAATAGAGGGGTGGAGAGGCTCAAAAGGCGAATTCCAAAAGTTCTCACAGCTGTTAAGTAGCAGAGTCAGAATGCAGTCTCAAGTTCTGTCCAGTTCCAAAGCCCAGGCTCCTAACCAGTATGCTCTGTTGTACTCTATGAATGTAAGTTTCCCTACTCTACCTGCTCTCCTCCTTATACTTAAATCCAATTTTTATTTCAAGTCTGAGTCCTAGACCCTCTATAAGATTTTTTCCATGATTAATGAAGTCCACAGAGAGAACTCTTGCTGCATTAATTCACCTTTCTCCATTTCTACAGTGTGGCGCTTAATGATTTTCTTTTCTTTTTTTTTTTTTTTGAATTTGACTGCACTGGGTCTTAGTTTCACATGGCGCTTCTCCTTAGCCGCAGCATATGGGCTTCTTGTTGCAGTGTGCTGGCTTCTCTTGTTGTACAGCATGGGCCCCAGAGTACTGGCTCAGCAGTAACACCCTGGGTTGGTGGCCCTGTGATATGTGTGATCTTACCCAACCAGGGATCGAACCCATGTCCCCTGCATTGGAAGGCAGATTCTTAACCACTAGACCACCAGGAATTCCCTCTTAATAATTTTCTAATGCTTCAAGAGTTGCCCTGGGAGCTGGTGATGGACAGGGAAGCCTGGTGTGCTGCAGTCCATGGGGTCACAAAGAGTTGGACACAATGGAGCAACTGAACTGAACTGATGCTTCAAGTGCATTGTACTTTTGACCCCAACCCTCTCCCCCTCTACTACCACTTTAAGATATGAGAAGGCACCTACTGTAGAGTGAAGATCAGGGGATCTGGAGATTGGTTCAAATGCGTTTTGAGTGGCTTTGGAGGAAAGTCAGTCATCTCTCTGAGACTCAGTTTGATTTATGAAGTCAAAAGGTCATAATGTTGCCTTAAAGAATTAATGAGAAAACTGTTTGTGAAGCAATTAGCAGAGTGTCTGACTCATAATAGATCCTCAGAATGATAGCTACCACTGTTATCACCGTGGGTTTATTTCTTGTGTACTGTCTTAGTGTGTGGTGAAGGGGAGACAAATAGTATGCGTTCAATAGGCAACTATTAATAGAATGGTCCACTGACTATTTCATTAAGAACTTACTGAGATGTCATTTTATTCCAGACAATGTGCAAAATATTTGACTTTAAAGATTTTTAAAGTCAAATAAAATGCCCCTGTCTTGGACACATGAGCATGATAACTATACTAGAATGTGGCAAATTCAATAATAAACTCATAGGGTTTTATGGGGACCCAGAGGAAAGGCACTTATCAAATCTAGGAAGGCTTCCAAGATGAGGACTCAAATTGACTCCTAAAGCATAGAAGAAATTAGATTATGATCTCTGTGATTGCCTTCCAGCCCCCAGAACTTTGTTATCCTTGGGAGTCAGTTAAAGAAATGGCAGAAAAGGAGCGGTGTTTGTGCATCTGTGAATGGGGCCTCAAATTCACATTTATAGTAATTGTTTTTGCTTCTTAGGACTCCTGTCTAGAGGATGGATTCGTTAGAAATAAGCCCCCTGTTCAACTTCACTTCACTTCAGCTTTTCCTTCTTTGCAGTAAACACTCAGCCATTCTGTGAGCTCTCTCCCTTTCCTTTTTATGTACCATGTGTATTCTTAAAAGCAGCCTGCCTAGAAACGAAGGTTAATTCTGCAGGGAATAAATTGCCAAAGCCATGTTCTTATTTGAAGTTTTGATTTAGGGAATCAATGTGGGTTTTTCTTTACTTTGCAAAGTTCCTTCACATCTCCATCTAAGGCAGATCCATCAGCCTGACTCTGTGTATCAGCCAGAGATTTTGATTCTGCTATTTAAAAGATAGGGCTTTCCAAGTGATGCTAGTGGTAAAGAACTTACCTGTCTATGCAGGAGTCATAAGAGATGCAGGTTCCATCCCTAGATCTGGAAGACTCCCTGAAGGAGGGCATGGTGACCCACTCCCGTATTCTTGCCTGGAGAATCTCATGGACAGAGGAGCCTGGTGGGCTACAGTCCAAAGGGTCATAAAGAGTCAGACACGACTGAAGTGACTTAGCACACAGCAGCACATTTAAAAACTTTCTCCCGCATCCAGTGGGAGACTGGCTTTGCCTATAGGACCTCTGTAAGGTGCTTATAATAAAGAACTTCTGGAAAGGGGTGCTCAGTTAGGAGGCTTCAGTCTCCACAACCTGGCTGCATAGAGGATGCTGTAAAGTCTGTGGGTAAGAACAGGGCTGGCAGTGCATAGGTAGAATCCCTGAGGTTGGTGCATTTATGAAATATCAGAAGGTCACCAAAGTCATCCTCAGACAGTGCTACTGAAGTGCAGCTTCAAAGACTTTGATGTTCCCGCTGAGAACCTCTGAGCGGCCCTGCCTGGTCCTTAGTAAGGGAATCGAGCTGGGACTCAAAACACTTCCTTACATAATGCTGCATAACTTGGAGTGTTTGGTAGATCTCGGGATGCTTCATTCACCAAATATTAACAAACACCTACTATGTGCCAAAAGGGTAACAGACAAGCAGGGCTGTCCCTTATTTTTCTGAAGTTCTTGTACCGCACTCAGAAAGAAAGTGAGGAGTTGGAATCTACTCCTGGAGGTATGAACTCACGTGACTGTCTCTGCCAAGATGGTGTGATTTTTCTCATCCATCTATTCAGAGAGGGCAATTTTCTCTAGCTCATACAAAGGTGCAGTCTACACTAGCTCAACTCTGGGTATAAGACAATCATAATGCTTGCTCTTATCCTAGAAGCGGGTGAGGAAAGGACCAGAAGATAGGCATTGTAAGCAGCTTAAGAACTGGGTCCACATATTTTTCCCATGCTTAAGTAGTCCAGATATGAGCTACACTAGCATACCCTCTTAAAGGACCCTGAGAAGAATTTACACTCAAAAATGCATTTATTGAATAGTGTGAAATGTACCGAACGTACATTGGGGTATACAGGCAACCAAACAATATTTGAGATGAATTCAGATTATGCCAAGTGCTAAGAAGGAAATGAATACAGTAAGTCCTCTACATACAGACAAGCTCTGTTCTGAGAGCACATTCATAAGTTCAGTTTGTTTGTAAGTCCAACAAAGTTAACCCAGGTAACCGACTAATACAACTGACTATGTATCGCTGTACTTCAATAGGTTTATAGCACTTTGCACACATATAATACATAAGAAACAAACATAAAAAAATAAAATATTTTTAATCTTTGACAGTACAGTGCCTTGAAAAGTACAATAGAACAACTGGCCTCTAGGGGCTGGCATGGAGTAAACAGGCAAGAAATAAAGATACTGTACTCTCTTCAGTATGTAAAGTACAAAAGCACAACCACTTGTAGAGGATGCCCACTTGCAACAATGTATGCCAGATATAAGAACTAACTTACATGATGGAAAGTTTGCAACTTGAAGATTTATATGTAGAGTACTTACTGTAGTGTGATGCTAGTGTGCTAAAGGGGGGAGGGTGTTACTTTGTCTAAATAAACAGTCAATAAAGGCTTCCTGGGGCTTCCCAGGTGGAGCTAGTGGTAAAGAACCCTTATGCAGGAGACATAAAAGTCATGGGTTCGATCCCTGGGTTGGAAAGAACCCCCAGAGAAGGAAATGACAATCCACTCCAGTGTGCTTGCCTGGAGAATCCCATGGACAGAGGAGCCTGGTGGGCTATGGTCCATAGGGTTGCAAAGAGTTGGATACGACTGACGTGACCTAGCAAAGCACAAAGGCTTCCTAATGATCAGCCTTTGAGCACAGACTAAAGATGAGGAAGCCCTAACCATTGAAAAGTGGGGATCGGAGGGACTCAACAAGTCCACCAGCCTAACTAGAGGATGGTGGCGTGGGTTTTCCAGGGCCTTTATTTGAGAGAAGGAACGTTTCCCAGTGATAGCAACTGCACTTCCATCTGGGTCCTGACATTGCTCTTATGCTCAGAATCAATCGATTCCTTGCTATTCTTAGTGGGCAGAAAGTCTTTGCAAAACTTGACCTTTCCCCAGTGTTATCCATAGCGCTAATAGCGATGCTGTCAGAGACGTCCACTAATCATCACACGTCAGGGGGCTTTCTGAGTTCAGTGCACTTGGTTCAGAATTTCTGCTGCCCTTGGAATGTGTCAGTGTTTGTTGAAGTCTTTCTTTGCAGGAGTTCAATTACGGTATCATATTGATTCATTTTGTGTCATATTTTTACATGTTTGTGTGTCTGTTTTCACCAATAAACTATGAGTCCTTTGGAGGAAGGGTTTTGTATTTTCCCACTTTGTGCTTTCAACACAAAAACAGTGTATAGCACAAAACAGGTAGTTAACAGGTCTCTCAAATAAAGGCCCTTTTGTGTTGTGATGATCCCAGGATGGTTACATATCCAAGTGTGTATTGTTTGGCTATTTTTGCTAACTCACAACCCACTCCAGTATTCTTGCCTGAAAAATCCCACGGACAGAAGAACGTGGTAGGTTACACTCCATGGGGTCACAAAGAGTTGGACACGACTGAGCAACTTCACTAGGATTAACTGATAACCAGAAAATCCAAAGGCCTCCCTGGTGGCTCAGACGGTAAAAAATCCACCTGTAATGCAGGAGACCTGGATTTGATCCCTGGGTTGGAAAGATGCCCTGGAGGAGGGCATGGCAACCCACACCAATCTTCTTGCCTAGAGACTCCCCATGGACTGAGGAGCCTGGCAGGCTGCAATCTATGGGGTCGCAAAGAGTTGGACACAACTGAGTGGCAAAGCACAGCACAGAAAATCCAAAGTCACACTCCTAGATTGATGATATTCACCTGTGCATCATAAATGACATAAGAACTGGGTCCATGAACTTTTCATCCGTAGGGAGTCTAGTATGAGCTTCCCTATCATGTTCTCTTACAGGACCCTGAAAAGAATTTATCCTCATAAATGCATTAGCAAATAATGTAAAATTTACTGAAGATTCCATGGGTCAAATAAAGATTTTATGCTGTAAAATTCAACAGCCTAAAATCTCTCTTTGAGTTTTCTTTTAGCCAAAGTCCATTCATGCATACTGCCTGGAGATCATATATTTCTCTCCCTAATTTCCTAAAGAACCCTCAACTTCATTGACATCTCTTCTATATTTCTCAGAACATCTACCGTTGCCAGAATAATTGTTCAAAGCTTCTTTTCTAAACAATTACTGTATTCTGTTCAAGCAGAGTTTTCACAACAGCTTCTAAGAGAATATGATAGTTGCCATAGTGTTCACTCTATCGTCCTTGCAGTGTTTTGAATATAATAGATGTTCAATTAATAACCAACCAAATTCACAATGGCACAGTGAAATCTATGCCACACTGTGTTGTGAACAAAACAAAAGCTTCTAAACGTTCAATACTAGCTGAGATCTAACCCATTTGTCTGTTGCAAGGGGAGTCATTGCTGAGTCCCACCATCACTAAATGGCAAAAAAGAGTTTCCCTGCCCTAGGCTTGCAGACTGGGTCATTCACTTCTACGCATGTGCACATACATGTGGGTGAGTATAAGCCACTGGTTATTTTATGGTTTGGGAAGTAGTCTCATGCCAAAAACCCAGAGGTACAGGGACCCCAAGTAGTGACTGCTGCACCAATTCCTTCTTCCCTACAGCGGCTTTAAAAGTATCTACCTGTCCATTGCCAGGGGAAAGGATAATAAGGGAGTTGGGGATGGACATGTACGTACTGCTATATTTAAAATAACCAACAAGGACCTACTGTATAGCACAGGGAACTCTGCTCAGTGTTATGTGACAGCCCAGATGGGAGGGGAGTTTGGGAGGAGAATGTGAAATTCACTCAGCTGTGTGTGGTTATTTGTGACCCCATGGACTATATAGTCCATGGTATTCTCCAGGCTGGAATACTGGAGAGGGTAGCCTTTCCCTTCTCCGGGGGATCTTCCCAATCCAGGAATCAAACCCAGGTTTCCTGCAGATTCTTTACCAGCTGAGCCACAAGGGAAGCCCGTGGATATATGTATATGCATGGCTGAGACCCTTCACGCTTCACCTGAAACTATCACAGCATTGTTAACTGGCTATATATCCCAATGCAAAATAAAACGTTCAAAATTTGACAAAGAAATCTACCTTGTCAAAAGCCCATAGTAGCTACCCAATAACCCTGCCCTGAGCTTCAGCTAATGAGGCCAGAGCAGGCATATGACCCTGGCTGAAACAGTCACCTCTCTCTCTCCTGCGTATCTGGAGCTGAGGCATGGCGATGCAAGTACAGGCTGAACTGGAAGGTTCAGGAGACTGATACATAAATAGATGAATGAGAAGAGAAACTGGACTAAAGAGAGAAGGGATATGTGGTCAGGGAGACAGATTGAGGGTTCATGGTGATTTTAGTTTCCATGATGCCTCTTGCATTTGTTTCAATGAGATTCTCTCTGCATCCTTATAACAGCTTCACTTTCCACTTGTCTTCCTTTGACTGTGTCTTTGGCTTATGAAGCAAAGTCTCCCCATCCAACTAGCCCTTTCCACCTGAAAGAGACAACCATTCCTTCTCTGTAAGCAGCCCATACTCCCTGAACAGAGACTCTTTTTAACATACCAAACTGCAATTCATCATGTAAAGATGTCTTCCTTACAAGGCTGTGAGCAGACCGAAGTCACAGTTTATGACTTCACCCCATATCCCTACTAGCTAACTCCACACTAGGGACATAGTAAATGCCCAATAAATGTCTGCTGAATCAAATTAGAACAGTGTCATCTGCAGAATCGATTTGTTCTAAACCTTTACTAAACCTAAATCATTACAAGTGTCACCAAAAGGTAGTCATCTATGTTCATCTATCCTCAATTTTGCCTGAGTATTTCAAAATGAGCTAATGCAAAATAAATAAATAAAGCAACAACAGTAAAACATGTTCAGTCCTTTGGGAGAATCCACAAAACCTTAACTTTAACACATTGATAGATCATTGTATGGTTTCCACAGGAGACCAGGAGTCCACAACCAGCTTACAGCCATGCCTTTACAACATGCACCAATCACAAGCCACTTTGGGGACTCCTCTAAAAATAAGCCCATTCCCTTAATTATATCATTGCCTCTGTAGAACCAAGGTAACCTCTGAGGGCGCTTCTGAATGCACACTTGTATGCTGGCCTGCATATATGACACTAAATGCTGCTCCTGCAGCCATTTTTTATTATTAAATAAGCCCTTGACCCACCTCTTCAGACTAATGGAATCACACAATTAGATGGGCTGGCTATTTCCGTCTTTTGTTTTCCTCTGATTCCAAAGGTAATGCAATCAGAGATGCTGCTGCTGCCGTGGTATCACAGGGGGTTTTGATATCCACCTCTCCAGATCAGAGCCCACTTACCCACAACATCAATACTGCTCTGTCCCAATCCTCAGCAAGTCCTTTATCCAAGACTGGGAAAAACACTACAAGAAACATAGCGAAGCCGGTCAAAGTCGGCTTTTCTGCCATGACTGTTATTTTGTAGCAAAAGCAAGGGATCTTTTTTTCCCTACAATCTGTATAGCTTACCAAAATATTGCTGAGCAGATTTAACAAAAAGAAAAGAATAAGAAATTTCAACTCAGGACACAAAATTAATAAGATTAGTAAATTTTAAAACACTAATGTGAAATGTTTATCCAAAAGTGTGATTTTAAAAGCCTTGAATGAGACTTTACCACCAGTGATTCTGTGGTAAAGAATCCGTCTGCTAATGCAGGGGACACAGGTTCGATCCCTGGTCCAGGAAGCTGTCACATGCTATGGAGCAACTAAGCCCATTCACCACAACTACCGAGCCCATTCTCTGGAGCCCGAGTTACAGCTACTGAAGCCTGCGTACCTAGAGCCGATGCTCTGCAATGAGACAAGCCACTGCACTGAGAAGCCCCTGAACTGCATAGAGGAAGCCTGTGTGTAGTAATGAAGACCCACTGCAGCTAAAACTAAAAATTGAAAAAAAAATTTTTTTAAGCCTTGAACATGACTAGCACTGAGTTAACTCTATAAATCATTAGAAATGATACCAAAAGGTATCATTTTTGCCTGAGTATTTTTCTTCAATTTTGCCTAAGTATTCAAAATGAGCTAATTAAAAAAAAAAACAAAACAGTAAAATATGTTTAGTTCTTTGGGAGAATCCACAAAACCTTAACTTTCATACATTGAAAGATTTAAATGCTACATGCACTTCCTTTTATATAAATGCATAGAAGCTTAGCTCTTAAATCAGGTAATTCAGAGTTAGATACCTTATGTTTTGTGCGACCTGATCCACATATACCTTTTCTTAGAATGGTAGTTCTTGAACCCCTATGCACATGTGAGCTTTTAAAATGTTTGCGCATCCAGATCAATTAAATTAGAATCTCTGAGTGTGAGATCCAGGCCTTGGCATTTTTTAAAAGCTTCTTTGATGATTTTAATACACAGCCCAGATAGAGAACCACTGTTCTCAAAAATATGGGGGAATATAAGTTATCTGTTCCCATTAAACAGCAAACTTCTCACTTTCCAAATGTTATCTACACCTGATCCAGGACTTGGGCAGGATATGGGGAACCAGCTTTGGGGAAGGAGTTGTTAAATATAAATGCATAGGTATCTCCTTGTAAACCATTGGGTCGTGTAGATATGAGTCGGATACCTCAGTGAGCACATCCTCCATTGCAAATTCATGAAACACTTTCAATTAGCCAATGTTAATTTGGTCAGGGGTCAGATTAAAGACTGTAGACTGAAGTGCTGCCAATTTTGGATATCCCAGAGGGACTGGCTCATTGGTCAGCCATTAGGAACTGGTCACCTTTCAATCTGGTTGTCTTAGAATCTTTGCTCTCCTTATTACAAAGTACAAGCTGAAACAAAATGAAAGAATGCCAACAATCCTTCAAACAGAATCAACAAGACTTTTAAGAGGTACGGATAGGACTTTATATCCTCCTAATATAAAAATCTAAATTAAATATTTAATCATTATTCAATTGGTCAATATTCATGATACAGCCATGGTAGAGATAAAGAGAAATGTGTACAATCCAATTGGAGTAAAGGATACATTTTCCTGTAAGGAATTTTCAGGTTGGGAGATACTTAAGAAGTCAAATAATTCAGCTGCTCTAGTTTATGCTCAGAGACTCTGAGGCCCAAAGCGGACTGAAAGCAACGTTCATCATTCTAAAGACCACCACTCTTTCTACCTTATTTTGAAAGTCATTTTTCTTGAAATATTGAGGGCTGACATTTTTAAGCCCTATTTCCCCATTCCTTTATGGTGGGTTCACAGTACTTCTTGGAGAAGGAAATGGCAACCCACTCCAGTATTCCATGGAGAATTTCATGAACAGAGGTACTTGGTGGGTTATAGTCCATGGAGTTGCAAAGAGTCGGACATGACTGAAGTGACTTAGCATGCAACAGTACTTCAGAAAGAATATGGAGGAGGAGAAGAAGGGCTTCCTTCGTTGAGCTGAGCAGAGCTAACACTAGTTCCTCAGACAAGCCAAGGGTGTTCTAGCTGGAACTGCCACCTCAGAAAAATATTAGTTGAATCATCTTGGAAAAGACAGTTCACCTCTTTGAGCTCTGGTTTCCTCATAAGTATTAATAATTCATATAATGAAAAATCTGTCTTGCAGGATAGCTTGGGAGATAAAATGGGATCATCAGAGGTCAGTAGACATTTTCTATAAAGGGCCTGATGGTAAATATTTCAGCCTTTGTGAGCCACATAAGGTCCCTGCTGCATATCCTCTATCTATTTTTATCCTTTAGAAATGTAAAATAAAAAAATAAAATAAACATTTTTAGTGCATGGACCATACACAAACAAGCCACCAAGTATGATTTGCCATGGCTGATCAAGATCATATGGTCCAAGAATGCAGGAACTAGGCATGTCTTAATGCTCCTTATTCAGCACCTAGGACAGTATTAGATGCTTTGGATATTCACTCAATAAATATCTGTTAATAAAAAACATATGTAAAGGACCTGGACCTAATTAAACTTAAAAACTCTTGCACAGTAGTGGAAACCATCAACGAAACAAAAAGACAACCTATGGGAGAGTTGCAAATGATATGATCAACAAGGTGTTAATATCCAAAAGATATGAACAGCTCATGTAATTAATTATTTAAAAAACAACAACAACAAACAATCTATTAAAAACTGGACAGAAGACCCGAATAGGCATTTTTGGGATGCCTAAACAGATGGCTAAACAGGCACATGAAAATATGCTCAGCATCACTAATTATTAGAGAAATGCAAGTCAAAACAACAATGACATAGCACCTCACACCTCTCAGAATGGCTATCATCAAAACGTGTGCAAATAACAAAGATTGGAAAGGATGTGGAGAAAAGGGAACCCTTGTACACTGTTGGTGGGAATGTAAATTGGTGCCGCCACTGTGGAAAACAGTATGGAGGGCCCTCAAAAAACTAAAGATAGAATTACCATATGATCCAGCAATTCTACTACTGAGTATATATCCAGGAAAAAAAAAAAAAGATTAATTTAAAAGGATACATGCACCTCAATGCTACAGCAGCACTGTTTATAATAGCCAAGATATGGAAGCAACTCAAGTGTCCATCAACAGATGGATGGATGAAGAAGATGTGGTATATACATACACGCAATGGGAAACTATTCATGAAAATAATACAATTCTGCCATTTGAAACAGTGGGAATTGATCTAGAAAATATTGCGCTTAATAAAATAAAGTCAGACAAAGACAAACGCTATATGATACCACTTATTCATGGAATCCAAAATATAATACAAACAAATATACATAGAAAAATAGAAAGAGACTCACAGATATAGTCAACAAACTAATGGTTACCAGTGAGGAGAGGGGAAGTGGGATTCAGAGATACAAATTACTAAGTATAACATAAATGAGCAGCAAGGATGTATTGTACAGTGCAGTGTGGCATCCTCAGCACTAGATCCTTGGATATTTGTTCAATGAGTACTTGAATGAGTAACATATGTAAAGGGCCTGTCCAAAGTCTAACATGGGAAAATGTCCATTTTTTTAAAGTTGTTTCTGTTGTTATTGCTGTTCACTTATCTCCAGCACTGTGAGACAATATGAGAGAGATAAAGGTACCGTGTACAGGTAAATTAAAATGGGAGAACTAGCTAACTAAAAAATTCAGAGGAAACATAGGGAGCTGTGATCTGAAGGAGCCAGGAAAAGCGTCACAGATGAGGTGGCACTGGTCCGAGCTTGGAAGAAGGGGAGAGTTTTGAGAAATGGAGAACTCAAAAGGATAATTATAAACGTGTAAAAAAGGGAA
>SJYX01015097.1:375344-390693 GCA_006410675.1 Oreotragus oreotragus | reverse complement strand
ATCACAATTAAACCATCCTATTTAAAAGGTAAAGAAATAGCTTCGAAGGTGAAACAACTTGCTCGAATTTATCCAGCTAAACAGGAGAGTTACATCTCTCTGTCTTTTCACGGCATGGTTTACCTCAAGTATGAATTATAAATGACTAGCATCAACACATTTCCCAAGAATGTATTTTGAATGACAGAAGCCTTTGAATATCTGAACAAGGATTTGACATTCAGACAAGGGAAGCAGATAGAGTGAAGATACACTTCAAAGCTGTTTTCCATGGGTAGAGAAACCCCAGACTTCGTCAATCAAATAAACAGGTTCTCAGGGTCTTGGTTGAGTACTGGAGCTCCAAGGACGATAACACCCAGAGGGTTATGAGACCATCACTGCAGCCACAATGAACACAAAGAGCAGGCCCAGGGTTGCCACATGGGCTTCATAAAGCTGCTGTCATGGGAAGTCAAAAAGAAACAGGCATGAACCAAAGAGACAAATCATGCCCCACTCCCTCGTTCAGAATAACTGGCCATGTCTATTAAATGTAACCTCTAGATTCATCATGCTACATAGGCTGTTTCAAGTATAGATGCTAGTGTTTGGTCTATTTCATTCAACTCTTCAAGATTAATCAATAAAAAGATGTATATGGTGCCTGTGTGTCTGGCAAAAAAAAAAAAAAAAGAGAGAGAGAGAGAGAAAGGAAGAAATGACCTCAGTGGATGCAAACAGTGCTTAGATTTCTTAGTACGCCTAGGAGACCCTGAGTAAACCAGGCAGGTTCAAGTGTGTGATGGATTTCTGCTGTCCAATTTAATATTTAATATTTTAATATTTAATCCAAAAGTGATATGCTCCATTTTAAGTTACAGATTATTATAAAAAGTAAAGCTATTAAAAGTACTAAATGTTTTAGTTCAGGAAGATAGCACAGCCTTCCCTAAGTGACAGGTGAATCTGGGTGTCTTGCATTAGTTGTTTTTGAAAACATGGATTTATTTCTTAACTATTTATTATTCATGTAACAATAATGCTCTCCGGTATTTATATAGCATCTTGTCTTCCAAGGAGTACTCCAAGAGAATAACATCATCTGTCTTTATGAACTTCATTGTCAGACTAACTTCTGCCTTCTTACAGATGAGAAAACAGAGGCTCAGAGAGATTAAAAGAGTTTTCCCAAGTCACAGAGTAAATCGGATTTACTCACAAGGAAGCTGTCCAAACCAGTGTTGGCTGGCTGTAATAAGCAAGTCTCCGCTACACATTTCCAGAGCAATGTCCTTCCCACAATTTGTTTGCCACTTACTCATAAACATTTTGGCCCTGGAGAAGACTCTTGAGGGTCCCTTAGACAGCAAGGAGATCAAACCAGTCAATCGTAAAGGAAATCAACCCTGATTATTCATTGGAAGGACTGTTGCTGAAGCTAAAGTTCCAATGCTTTGGCCACCTGATGCGAAAGCTGACTCATTGGAAAAGACTTTGATGCTGGGCAAGATTGAACGCAAAAGAAGAGGGCGGCAGAGGGTGAGATGGTTAGATAGCATCACCAACTCAATGAATATGAATTTGAGCAAACCTAGGAATTAGTGAGTACAGAAGAGCCTGGCATGCTGCAGTCCATGGGGTTGCAAAGAGTTGGACATGACTTAGTGGCTGAGTAACAACTACAATAGCATAAACCTTTACCTATAGAGGGATGTATGTGGGATAGAGACACTTATACTATGTTACAAATCACTCATTCATTCATTGGAGAAATATTTATTAAGTTTATACTATGTGCCAAGTGCTATCTAAGCCCTAAAGCTGTGTACTAGTTTCCTCTGGCTGCCGTAAAAAATTTCCACAAACGTAGGAGCTTAAAGCTTACCGTTTGGGAGGTCAGAAGTCCTAAAGTCAAGCTGTCAGAAGGGCTGTGCTTCTTCTGCTGGACTTAAGGGAGAATCCACTGCCTTGCCTTTTCCAGCCTCTAGAGCTTTTCCGTCTGCTTCATGGAACATTCCAGCCTTGGCTTTCATCATCATGTCTCAGCTTACCGACTCTGACTCTCCTCTTTTCCTCTCACAAGGACACTGTGACTGTTCTGGGCCCACCTGGATGGTCCAGGAGTCTCCATATTTCAAGATTTTCAAAGTCTATTTTTCCATGTGAAATAACACACTCACGGGTTGCTGTGATTAGGACACAGAGCTCTTTGGGGAGGTGGGACGATTTTCAGCCCACCAAGGACTGCAATAACGTTTCAGATTTCTTCCAGCCCTTGCAGCAATCTTGATTTGGTGGGAAAGAGGGACATAAATGAATGATGGCAAAGTATGATTGTAAAGAACAAGAGACGATGAGTGAGAGGGTGGGCTAATGGGTGTGAAGAAGACTCTTAGAGAAGATGATGACCAAAGCTAGTCTCAAAGGATTAATGGGAAATAATCCAGCCAAAGAGGAAGGTAGAATGTTGGAAGTCAGGAAGCCCGGGGACCGAGAATGCTCTGGGCCAAAGCCAGAGCACAAGCAGAGTGCTGTTTCTGCTCATTGACTTTGATGTTGGTTCCTACCGGTCTGCTTTGTTTCAGAGATACCTGGAGTGATAGAAAAATATATTGACTGTACAGCGTAACAATGAATGGTGGAGGACTGGCGTCAAGATGCTTCTTAAAGGCTTAGCTTGTCTGATCTTTAGTTTTCTCATCAGTCAAATGGGAGTACTACTTGTACTTACAGAGTTGCTCCAAATATAAAAATGAGATCATGAGTATAAAGTTCTTGGCATAGTTCCTGGCACATAGTAGGTATTCAATAAAAGTTAGATTGTTTTCAGTTTGCCTCACTTTGGACCTCTTCTGCTTCACGATGCTGTATTAGGGTGCATGTGTTGACCTGTCCCAGAAAACTCCTAGAGGAAGAGCAGGTAACTCTTTCCTTGGAGACCCTCATTCCCAGGGATGAGGTCACATGTCACTTCCTGAAGATTATGAGGCCTTTTCCAGGATGTTATAGAGGGAACTAAACACAGATCAGAGAAAGCAAGACTGCAGCTGGCATACCCAGACTTCTGAGTACTAGAAATTTTGAACTGTTGGAGTTTCACTTTCTTCACCTTTTGAAATAGCCAGGTATGGTTATTCTTGGGGGAAAAATAAGTAGCTGTGAGTTTTGTTCCCTGAAGGGGTCCTAATTTCTGTACTTTCCCCCACAATGTTGACAGTATCATGTAGACGAAGGCAAGTTGTGGAAACAGGGCCAGGTCAGCAGCTAATGACCACTCAAGTGATAGAACCTCAATTTAACCACTGATAAAATGCTTTGAACCAGATGATCTGTAAGACTCCTTCTAGATTTGAAATGGTGCTATTCTGTGGTGACTTTGGAGCATAAATAGGTACCAGCTACAGAAAGGCAGGGGGCTTCTCCAGTAGCTCAGTGGTAAAGAATCCCCCTGCCAATGGAGGAGACATAGGGGACGCAAGTTTGATCCCCAGGTTGGGAAGATCCCCTGGAGGAGGGCATAGCAACGCACTCCAGTATTCTTGCCTAAAGAATCCCACAGGCAGAGGAGCCTGGCAGGCTACGGTCCACAGCATCTCACAGAGTCAGACATGACTGAGGCGAAAGCATGATTTGGAGCTGGACAAATGTGTGCTTGAATCTTAGCTCTGAGATTTACTCACAGGATCGCTTCATTCCCCTGAGTCTCAGCTCCTGCAAATTGGAGGTGAAAGTGCCTACCTAAAGGGCTAACAGGAAGCCAAGACATCTTGGAGAATCTGGCACAAAATTGATTTTCAGTGAGCACTGACAGGGGTGTGTCTCACCAACATTTCACCCTCAAATCCAGCAGCCAGTCCTGTTCTCAGAGGTCTTCTTTTTTAGGCATAATGCTACTGTTATCAATGGGCTTTCCTGGTGGCTCAGAGGTTAAAGCATCTGCCTGGAATGTGGGAGACCTGGGTTCAATCCCTGGGTTGGGAAGATCCCCTGGAGAAGGAAATGGTAACCCACTCCAGTACTCTTGCCTGGAGAATCCCATGGAGGCAGGAGCCTGGTGGGCTGCAGTCCACGGGGTCCTGAAGAGTCGGACACAACTGAGCGACTTCACTTCACTGCTGTCAAAGCATCATGTGTTTGTGTGCACATGACTAGTTGCTCAGTCGTGTCTGACTCTTTGCGACCCCATGGACTGTAGACTGCCAGGCTCCTCTGTCCATAGGATTTCCCAGGCAAGCATACTGGAGTGGGTGGTCATTTCCTCCTCCAGGGGATCTTCCTGATCCAGAAATTGAACCCACGTCTTCTATATCTCCTGCATTGGCAGGCAGGTTCTTTATCATGTGTATACAGTTTCAAAAGTAAGTACTAGAAAGTTGAAGTGAAAAATAGCTGTCTCCTTCTTCCTCCTTCCCATCACTAATTACTGCTCCTCCAAGGAAATAACTTTTCATTTTTATCCATTCCTGGTAGTTTCCCTCCATGTTTTTAAAAAACAAGCTTATACTGTATTTTCTTAATCTGTTAATTTTAACATCCTGTTAATGGTATTGAAAGGTCTTTCTCTCTCTCCCCTTCCCAACACACACATACTCTCACTCCTACCAATTCAGTGATGCCACATTTTGGGGTTAAATCCATAATCAGCAGGTGTATCATTGTGGTGCTTCAGCCAAGTAGGGCCACTGATTCAATCTCTTCTTCATACAGGTGTCAAAGTGAAAGTGTTAGTCTCTCAGTTGTGTCCAACTCCTTGCAACCCCTTGGGCTGTAGGCTGTCAGGCTCCTCTGTCCATGGGATTCCCCAGGCAAGAATACTGGAGTGGGTTGCCATTTCCTTCTGTAGTTTTTTTCAAAGTTATTGCCCTTTTTCCTCTTTGACTCATTTCTCTGCACCCAATATGAATTCTTTTCAAAAATACTCACCAGAACTCCAAAAAGTTTGATGTGATAAATTCATTAGTAAGATATCCATCCTTTACCTAGGAGGTACCCCTCCAGGACACCTGTGCCATCTTCTCCAATATGGACTGAGTGCTCTCCAGATCTGTTACATAACTCTCACCCTGCATCACCTCTATCCTTCCCATCCTCCACCACCTCTGGGGCTTGGTCTCTCATCTCTGCTCTACTGAATCCCATTTTTATGCTTCCACATTTTCCTTTTCTTGGTTTTCTTTCTTTTTTCAGAAAGTCACATTCTCCAAAAGCTTTCTCAGGTAAATGTTTGAGTCCTTGCATGTCTGAAAATAGTCTTTCTTGTATCCTCACTCCTGAGTAATAGTTTGAGTAGGTAACAAATTCTAGGTTGTAATTCTGAGAGTGTGGATCTATTGTCTTCCAGCTTCTAGCATTTCTGTTCAGAAGTCCAATGTCAGTTCCTTACTCTTAATCCTTTTCATGTGACCTGTTATGATTCCCTTGGAGTTTTCAGGATTATCTTTGCATCCTCAGCATTCTGTGATTTTTAAAATGATGTGTTTTGTAATGAGTTTTAAAATTTATTTTACTGAGCATTCAGTAAATCTCTATAGCCTGGAGCTTCATATCTTTCACTTCTGGGTGATTTTATAGCATTCATTCTCTGATAATCCCCTCCCTGCCATTTTCTCTTTCCTCTGCCTGCAATTTCTGGTGGTTATATACAAAGCTCCTGAACTGGTCCTTTAGTTTTCTAAAATCTGCTCTAGTTTGCATCTCTTTGACTTTTGTTTCTACTTTCTCGGAAATTTTCTGACCTTTCTCTCTCTCTCTTTTTTTTTTTTTTTGTATTTATTTATTTTTTTACACGAACTCCCAAACATGAAGCCCCCCTCCCACCTCCCACCNTGGCGTGCTGTGATTCATGGGGTCGCAAAGAGTCAGACACAACTGAGAGACTGAGCTGAACTGAACTACAGTGTCAGTCAAGTGTAAAGTCAGTTTACAGTATGGGTTTATAATTCTCTGTTGATGACAGGATGTTATATGTATCTTTTTGCAATTGATTTTCTTACTTAATACGATGTTTTCAAAATTGATCCCTGTTGATCAATTTTGTAGAAATGGCTTATACTCTTTAACTGATGCATAAATTGTACAGAACATACTATACCATGTTTTATACATTTCATTCCTGATGGACATTTGGTTGTTTCTATTTTTATATTTTTACAGCAAATGTTGCAGACATATTTATGTATGGCCTCCTATATCTCCTGTGAAAATTTTGCAACCCAAAATAGAACTGTTGGTGGAAGAATAAGCTCATATTCAGATTTACTCTATCTTGCCAAATTATTGTCCAATAATGAAGATGGTCCCACTTTGTGTCAGTTGTGTTGGGAGGCCTGCTTCATAGCGAGTGAAAAATAGCAGCCTGATCAAACAGAAGTAGCTTCAGGGGACTTCAGAAAGGGTTTGAGGGTAATAAACAGGTAGGTAAGTGTCACTGAATAAAAATCTTTTTAATTTTGCTACCCTACAAAGGGTAGACACAGGGTCCATGATGACCATGATAAAATGGAACTGCACTTTTCTTCATTTTCGTGGGCATTTCTATAAGTTTCAGTCATGGAGAAGCTTCAATTAAAATTTTTACCATAATTTTAAGAACGAAAGAATAAATTAGGACATGCTTCATTGGAAAAAGTTCCATGCAATTATTGTAAATTATGTTTCTCCTGAACTCTCTCACTTTACTCAGAACTTCAACTCCTAGGATAATCCACCAAAGGAGAGCTGGCAGTTTTAATTTGTAGCTGTTCAGTCACGAAGTCATGTCCGACTCTTTGTGACCCCATGAGCTGCACCACACCAGGCTTCCCTGTCCTCCACAATCTCTCAGAATTTGCTCAATTTCATGTCCATTGAGTCAGTGATGCTATCTAACCATTTCTTCCTCTGCCCCCCCGTTCTCTGTTTGCCTTCATCTTTCCCAACATCAGGGGCTTTTCCAGTGAGTCAGCTCTTTTCATCAAGTGGCCAAAATATTGGAGCTTCAGCACCATTCCTTCCAATGAGTGTTAAGGGTTTATTTCCTTTTGGATTGACTGATTTGATATCCTTGCAGTAGAAGGGACTTTCAAGAGTCTTCTCCAACACCACAAATTCACGACAAATAAAGCATGAGTTCTTTCATCCTCAGCCTTCTTTATGACCCTACTCTCACATCTGTTCTTGACTACTGGAAAAAACATAGCTGTGATTATACAGACCTTTGTCAGCAAAGTAATATCTCTGCTTTTTAATATGCTGTCTACGTTTGTCATAGCTCTCCTTCCATTGAGTAAGCATCTTTATATTTCATGGCTTCAGTTGCATTCACAGTGATTTTGGCGTCCAAGAAAATAAAGTCTGTTACTGTTTCCATATTTTCCCCATCTATTTTCCATGAAGTGATGGGACCAGATGCCATGATGTTACTTTTTTGAATGTTGAGTTTCAGGTTAGCTTTTTGACTCTCTTCTTTTACCCTCATCAAGGGGCTGTTTAGTTCAATGACCCAGGTCAAATTTATATCCACAGATCCTGGTAGGATGGGCAAGATATCTTCGTCTAAGGAAACTTGAAGTCAGGTATCCAATCAGTCATCTGGACAGAATGACTTTTTGGATAAAATTTAATTACATGTCAAAAAAGAAAAAAAAAAAAGGCAGAAAAAGAGCATCTGCAGTCAGCTGACATTCAAATCTAAATAAATTTATTTTAAAACTATTTACTTTTTTAATCACAGAACTTTTTGGAATTTGGGGCTTTATATGTCTGTATATGTTTAGCTGAAAAAAAAAAAAAAACAGAAAGACAAAGGAGAAATACAGACATAGGCATTGCTGGGCACTAGCAATTTCATTAGGCAGTCAGTGGGGTTTGAGGAGTGAAGCGACATTTACTCAGAGATCAGAACAGAGCATATGGGTGAAGACGGGGGGCTTATCCAGCTTCTCTTCAGCTATTTCAGTTATTCAGGGGAGCTGGGGATGTTACTCTGTTTCTATTTGTGTGTGTGTGGTGGTGGGGGGGTTTGATGTAAACATTAAAACATTAAATAAACATTCACTGACCAATTTTCTGGGCTGTATGCTTCACTGGGTGCTTGGAGATTTTATATCAATAACTACAACCAACTGAGCATTTATTCTGTGTCAGGACATTTATATACATTTTTTTTTCAATGCTCCTAAAATAACACTATAAGGGAACAGCATTCATCTTTTTCAAAAATAGGTGAGGAAGTTGAAAAACTTGTTCAGGTCTATACCGCAGTAAGTAGCAGATCTGATATTCAAAATCAAGACCACTCTGATTCCAAAGTTAGGGATTTTTACATATAGATTTTTCATAGATGTAAATATGCTATCTTCACCTTTCATTTGGGAATTTGAGAGGCCAGTGAGGAGAAAGACATACAACAAAACTATCACATTGTTGAATTCCTTAGTTGAAGTCCTATTTCTTCCCTTGCATTGGTTCAGGTCCATTTTTGACAGAACAAGTAGGTAACTGTTTTAAACATGAGTTGGATCCTCTGACATCTGTTTATGTCCCTCAGTGGGAGCTCAATTACACCCACATAAAGTCATAGTCCTTATAATGGCCCACTTGTCCTGCAGATCTTTTCATTTTTCCAATCTCATTTCCTACTTTCTTTCCCATTTACTTTTGCAGTCACCCTGCTTACCTTTGTGTTCCTTAAACACTTAAGACAGGCTTCTGCTTCTGAAACTTCTTTTCAGAGGGATCTTTTGCTAACAGGATCTTTCCATTTTTTTTCTTCTTCTTCTCTACCCACATGCTCTCTCCCACTAACTGTACCAAGGTTTTTATCTGCTTTGTTCACCATTTTAAGTTCAATCCTACAGAAGTGTTGGATTCCTAGAAACCTCTGCTTAATTGTATTGAATAAAGATAAATGAATAAGTGAATGAACAAATGCAAGCAGTAATATCATGAAGATGTATGCACATAGATGATGGCTTTCCAAATCTAACTGAAATCTACAGAGGCTTGACAGAAAAGAAACTTCAAACAGCAATTTGAAGGATGAGGTATGGTTACCCTGTTGGACAAAAAAGGAAAGAGATGTCCAGGCAGAATGAAAAACATAAGAAATAGATGGAGTGGCTTAATAAATCATGGTTTGTTTGGGTAACTGTAAACATAGTTCAGTATTATCTCAACATAGCACTTGAAAGAAACTGGGGTGCTAGCAGGGAGCCAGATTATGGTGCCATGTGCATCAATCAAGACCTTAGCAGGGAACAGATGAATATGTACAGGGTATACTCGAAAATAAATCAGTACAGTTCAGTTCAGTTGCTCAGTTGTGTCTGACTCTTTGTGACCTCATGAAGCACAGGATGCCAGGCCTCCCTGTCATCACCAACTCCCAGAGTCCACCCAAACCCATGTCCGTTGTCTCAGTGATGCCATCCAACCATCTCATCCTCTGTCATCCCTTATCCACCTGCCCTCAATCTTTCCCATCATCAAGGTCTTTTCAAATGAGTCAGCTCTCTGCATCAGGTGGCCAAAGTATTGGAGTTTCAGCTTGAACATCAGTCCCTCCAATGAACACCCAGGACTAATCTCCTTTAGGATGGACTGGTTGGATCTCCTTGAAGTCCAAAGGACTCTCAAGAGTCTTCTCCAACACCACAGTTCAAAAGCATCAGTTCTTTGGCACTCAACTTTCTTTATAGTCCAACTCTCACATCCATACATGACTACTAGAAAAACCATAACCTTGATTAGATGGACCTTTGTGGACACAGTAATGTCTCTGCTTTTTAATATACTCTAGGTTGGTCATAACTTTCCTTCCAAGGGGCAAGCATCTTTTAATTTCATGGCTGCAATCACCATCTGCAGTGATTTTGGAGCCCAGAAAAATAAAGTCAGTCACTGTTTCCACTGTTTTCTCATCTATTTGCCATGAAGTGATGGGACCAGATGCCATGATCTTAGTTTTCAGAATGTTGAACTTTAAGCCAACTTTTTCACTCTTCTCTCTCACTTTCATCAAGAGGCTCTTTAGTTCTTCACTTTCTGCCATAATGATGGTGTCATCTGTATATCTGAGGTTATTGATATTTCTCCCAGCAATCTTCATTCCAGAAGGGACTTTTTAAAATTAATTTTTGATTAATTTATTTACTTTTTAATCAAAAGATAATTGCTTTACAGAATTTTGTTGGTTTCTGCCAAACATCAACATGAATTAGGCATGTATACATATGTATACCAATCTATACCAATACATTGCATACATTTGTATACCTATGAAGGGGCTCTTTGCAGAAATGTGAGTAGTGTTAATGGAAACCAATAAGATACAACCCACTTGCCAGCTGGGGAAATTAATAACCTAAACTCATTCTTCTTTTACCCCCATCTCTTACCATTATTTTTCATGCTTAAATCCCAGAAGCCAGATGGCAGGGGAGCCAATTAGCTATAGCAATATAGGTCAGGTTCCAAAGGGCATACAAACAAGGTGAGGAGGAATGAAGAGTACATCTAGAGAGAAAGAGAAAATATCCAGGAAAAGGATAAAAAATTAGGGATGATTTGGGAGAATAGCATTGAAATATGTATACTATCATGTAAGAAATGAATTGCCAGTCTATGTTCAATGCAGGATGCAGGATGCTTGGGGCTGGTGCATGGGGATGATCTGGAGGGAAGATGTGGGGTGGGAGGTGGGAGGCGGGTTCATGTTTGGGAGTTCGTGTAAAAAAATAAATAAATAAATGGAAATACTTATTTTATTCTGAATAAATTATTATTGGCCCAATTAATGGAGCAAAATTAACCATTCACCTAATTCCCTTTTCCTCATGCTTGCAATATTATCCCATAAGAAATATATTTAATATATCTTATAGATTCCTCCCATTTCTAAATAATCAAGATTTTTAATGAGACTAGAGGATAAGTTTGACTAAATTCTATTGTGGCATCTATTGAGTTGTTTTCCTTCAATCTTAAACCTTTATGAAGTGAATAAAAATCAAAAGAACTATTATTGTGATAATATATTATTTTAATGCATTTAGTATCTACAATAGATTTAGTATACAAATATTATATTTATGAGTTTTTAGATTTGTTCAGCTGTCATAAGAAGGAAAGTAACTGACAAAACAATATAAATGTAGATAAAGACTCTAAGACAGATGACTGTATGAAGATTGTCCTGAGATTATGAGACTTAGTCGTTTTTGCTCTTTGGTTGGACCAAATTCTGTGATCTTCAAATCCCCCCAAAGTGAATTATTGCTTCACTAGAGGTAAAATCTACTGAAGAATTATACCTTCTGAGAGGATTGTGTGTGTATGTGGTAGAGGATGAGTAATTATATGTATTCCTCAGGCACATTGCCACATGAAATTGTTCAGGTTAAAAGTTTACCTGTTGGTCTGGGAAGTCAAGTGTAAAAGTACATCAACTGAATCAGGAAATGTTCATTTTTCTTAGTGCCTTTGCATCCACAATTAGGCAATTCAGATATATCATTCCATGCATACTGAATGGATTCAATCAGTAGACAGTGCCACAGATCTCCTTGGTGTGATGGAATAATCTTTAAGAGTATGGTTCTCACAGCATCTGTGTTCAATAGTTCATTGATGTTGGTGTGCAATTGTGAACTTTTAAAATCAGTTTTATTGTATCTTCATGAATTGAGTTATTACAATGGTTTCAAATATAAAAACCAGCATAGAGAAGAATATAATGAATACCTGCTGTAAGAAACAAATCATACCTAATTTGAAACTTCCTTTGTATTCTGTTTCCTTTCTCCAAGTTTGGGGATTTAGTGCTAAATTTATTCACAGTGGTTCCTGTCTTTCCCATTCATGTTTATATATTAGTACTACAGTGTCAGTAGCATATTGGGCACCTAATGACCGGGGGAGTTCCTCTTTGGTATCCTATCATTTTGCCTTTCCATACTGTTCATGGGGTTCTCAAGGCAAGAATACTGAAGTGGCTTGCCATTCCCTTCTCCAGTGGACCACGTTCTGTCAGACCTCTCCACCATGACCCGCCCGTTTTGGGTTGCCCCGCAGGCATGGCTTGGTTTCATTGAGTTAGACAAGGCTATGGTCCTAGTGTGATTAGATTGACTAGTTTTCTGTGAGTATGGTTTCAGTGTGTCTGCCATCTGATGCCCTCTTGCAACACCTACCATATTACTTGGGTTTCTCTTACCTTGGGCCTGGGGTGTCTCTTCACGGCTGCTCCAGCAAAGCACAGCTGCTGCTCCTTACCTTGGACGAGGGATATATCCTTACTGCCACCATTCCTGATCTTCAATGTGGGATAAATCCTCTTGGCCCTCCTAGGCCTGTGTAGCCACTGCTCCTTGGGTTGCTCTTCCTGGCCGCCGGCCCTGGCCAGACCACCTAACTTGCCTCTTGAGAAATCTGTCTGCAGGTCAGGAAGCAACAGTTAGAACTGGACATGGAACAACAGGCTGGTTCCAAATAGGAAAAGGAGTAAGTCAAGACTGTATATTGTCACCCTGCTGATTTAACTTATATGCAGAGTACATCATGAGAAATGCTGGACTGGAAGAAACACAAGCTGGAATCAAGATTGCCGGAAGAAATATCAATAACCTCAGATATGCAGATGACACCACCCTTATGGCAGAAAGTGAAGAGGAGCTAAAAAGCCTCTTGATGAAAGTGAAAGAGGAGAGCGAAAAAGTTGGCTTAAAGCTCAACATTCAGAAAACGAAGATCATGGCATCTGGTCCCATCACTTCATGGGAAATAGATGGGGAAACAGTGGAAACAGTGTCAGGCTTTATTTTTGGTGGGCTCCAAAATCACTGCAGATTGGTGACTGCAGCCATGAAATTAGAAGACNCGAAAGTGAAAGAGGAGAGTGAAAAAGTTGGTTTAAAGCTCAACATTCAGAAAATGAAGATCATGGCATCCAGTCCCATCACTTCATGGGAAATAGATGAGGAAACAGTGGAAACAGTGTCAGACTTTATTTTGGGGGCTCCAAAATCACTGTAGATGGTGACTGCAGCCATGAAATTAAAAGACGCTTACTGCTTGGAAGAAAAGTTATGACCAACCTAGACAGCATATTCAAAAGCAGAGACATTACTTGCTGTTTATTTTATATTTATTTTAGACTAGAAATGATGTTAGAAAAAAAGCAAATTCAAGCAATTTTTAACTCAGGTTCAAAATGGATCGGAAAGCAGCACAGACAACTCACAACATCAACAATGCATTTGGCGCAGGAACTGGTAATGAACGTACAATGTAGTTATGGTTCAAGAAGATTTGGAAAGGAGAGGAGAGCTTTGACGGTGAGGCCGGCCACTGGAAGCTGACAGTGACAACTGAAAGACATCACTGAAGCTTGATCCTCTTCAACTATACGAGAAATTGCCAACGAAGTCAACAGCAGCCATTCTACAGTCATTTGGCACTTGAAGCAAATTGGAAAAGGGAAAAAGTGACAAGTGGGTGACTCCTAAGCTGACCGTAAATCAAAAAAAATCATTGTTTTGAAGTGTCTTCGTCTCTTGTTCCAAACAACAATGAACCATTTCTTGATCAGATTGTGACACGCAATGAAAAGTAGGTTTTATACAACAACTGAAAATGACCAGCTCAGTGGTTGGACTGAGAAGAACCTCCAAAGCTCTTCCCAAAGTGAAATTTGTACCAATAAAAGCTCATCGTCACTGTTTGGTGGACTGCTGCCTGTCTGATCTACTACAGCTTCCTGAATCCCAGTGAAACCATTACATTAGAGAGGCTTGCTCAGCAAATCAAAGAAATGCACTGAAAACTGCAAAGCCTACACCTGATATTGATCAACAGAAAGGGCCCAATTCATCTGCATGACAACGCCCAACGCATGCTTGCAACTGCTGCTAAAGTTGAACGAACTGGGCTACCTACGAAGTTTTGCCTCAACTGCCCATACCCACCTGACCTCTCGCCAACCGACAACTGCTTCTTCAACCATCCCAACAAGAGTTTGCAGGGCAAACGCTTCCACAACCAGCAGGAGATAGAAAACGCTTTCCAAGTGTTTCCCAAATCTCGAAGAATGAATTTTTACCTTACAGGAATAAACAAATTTATTTCTTGTGGGCAAAAATGTATTGACTGTAATGTTTCCTATTTTGATTAATAAAGACGCGTTTTGACCTAGTTCAGTTCAGTTCAGTTCAGTCGATTTTTTTTTTTTTTTTTTTAATCTCTCCTAGCATTACTTCAAATCTAGGACACAAGACTTTGAGGGTAATTTCAGTCTACCTTCCTCCCATGTACAAAGGAAATATCTTTCTGAAAAGCATCCACATGCAGTGTACCTTTACTGAAGATTGAAAAGTAATAGTCCCCTCTCTAGAATGACATCTGATAGCAGATGGTAAGAGTTTCATTTCCTTTACCCTGCTATGCCATGATCTATGTTTAAGTTTATTTCTAAAATAAACATAAAAATTCAAAGTGCACGGAACTTTTATGTGTCTTGATAGAAAAGATGAAGAAATCATGGTTTTTCAATCCAGGAGGAAGATGCTCTGCTATCATCAGCCAAGAATCCCCATAAATAATATTCAACAACACATCCCATGTCTGCTTTTGGTTTCTATATCCCAAGAAATAAATGAGATATTTAGAACAAGGCCAAGAGGTGACAAAGAACATCGGTGTACATTATTTCATTTAATCTTAACAGTCTTGTGAGTTATCATTTTATAGATGACACAGCAGAGACTAAATGACTTTCTGAAGCCATATAGGTAGAAACTAGCAGAGCCAGGAACTATAAGAATAGCTTCAACTGAAACCACTCTCATTTCTACCCATGGAATTTGTATAGAGAGATCCATGGGCAAAGAAAAAATGAGAGAGATACTGACATATGTGTATATTTGGATAGGGATTTAGGTACATATTATATGCATGTATACTTATTCAGTTGGTACAGAAGTAATCGCAGTTTTGCACTGTTGAAATTCAATATTTGACATTAGAATAGATCCCTAAATAAATGTGGCTATGTTACATATCGTTTTAGTGCACATTTCTTGCTTTATCTTTTTTCCTAAACACATTGCTTGCTGTTTCAGTTCAGTTCAGTTCAGTCGCTCAGTCGTGTTCGACTCTTTGCGAACCCATGAATCATAGCACGCCAGGCCTCCCTGTTCATCACCAACTCCCGGAGTTCACTCAGACTCATGTCCATCGAGTCAGTGATGCCATCCAGCCATCTCATCCTCAGTCGTCCCCTTCTCCTCCCGCCCCCAATCCCTCCCAGCATCAGAGTCTTTTCCAATGAGTTAACTCTTCTCATGAGGTGGCCAAAGTACTGGAGTTTCAGCTTTAGCATCATTCCTTCCAA
>SJYX01015097.1:359598-371486 GCA_006410675.1 Oreotragus oreotragus | reverse complement strand
ATAGTCAATAAAGCAGAAATAGATGTTTTTCTGGAACTCTCTTGCTTTTTCCATGATCCAGCAGATGTTGGCAATTTGATCTCTGGTTCCTCTGCCTGTTCTAAAACCAGCTTGAACATCAGGGAGTTCACGGTTCACGTATTGCTGAAGCCTGGCTTAGAGAATTTTGAGCATTACTTTACTAGCATGTGAGATGAGTGCAATTGTGTGGTAGTTTGAGCATTCTTTGGCATTGCCTTTCTTTGGAATTGGAATGAAAACTGACCTTTTCCAGTCCTGTGGCCACTGCTGAGTTTTCCAAATTTGCTGGCCTATTGAGTGCAACACTTTTACAGCATCATCTTTCAGGATTTGAAACAGCTCAATTGGAATTCCATCACCTCCACTAGCTTTGTTCGTAGTGATGCTCTCTAAGGCCCTCTTGACTTCACATTCCAAGATGTCTGGCTCTAAATTAGTGATCACATCCTCATGATTATCTGGGTCGTGAAGATCTTTTTTGTACAGTTCTTCCGTGTATTCTTGCCACCTCTTCTTAATATCTTCTGCTTCTAATGATGTAAAATTCATGGTCCAAAACTGCAGTTACTTTTGTAACAACCTAATATAATTTTTCACTCTTATGATTCAAACAGATATTATTATACCTCTTTCTAAGATTTAGAAACTAAGAAAAGGGGGACAGATAAGGGAAACTGGATTAACAGATACAAACTACTATGTATCAAATAGATAAGCAAGAAGGATATACTATACAGCACAGGGAATAATGACCATTAACTTAAATAACCTATGATGGAGCATAATTTGTGAAAACATTGAATTTCTATGCTGTATACATGAAAATAATATTTTAAATTAACTTTACTTCATTTTTTAAAAAAGAAAGAAACTCAGACTCAGATAGCTTAAGTAACATGTCCAAAGCTGAATTGAGACTGACTCTGAAATCTGTATTAATTCCACTTCTACCTGCTGCTGTTGTTAACTAGTCTCCAAAGACAGCTGCCACCGATCCACCTTCACCCTGATCCTAGCTGTCACTCCGCACATGAAGAGGGGAAGTATGTCTCCCCAGTTCTTGAGTCTTGGCTGACTTTGTAACTTTGACTATGAGAATGCGGCAGAAGTGACACTCTGGGGTTCCAAACTGAAGCCCTAAGGTAACTGGCAGCCTCTATTTCCAGCTTCATGGAACTTTGGAAAACCAAGTAAAGTCAGTGAAACACTCACTCCCAGCTGTGCCCCCAGCTGAAGGTCGGCCGCCAATGCCAGCTGCACCAGCTGAACCAGTGGTTCCAGCCCAGTCAAGCCTCAGATGATTTCCATCTCAGTCTGCACTACGTGCTACAGAAGAGCCACCTAACCAAATTCAACCAACCCGCCGAATCACAAGATACACTACAACAGTTACTGCTTTAAGCCGCTAAGCGTTCAGGTATTGTGTTATGAAGCAAGAGACTACAAAACACTGCCTCTCTTGGAAGAGATGAGTCCAGGCCCTGTGACTTCAAAGCCAGTTCTCTTTTTATTAGAGTTAGCACAGTGACACAAGCTTTTCCCACCAAGGATAGAAATGACATGAATTCACTGGTACCTAGAGTGACAGCATCTGAAAACAAGATACTCAAGGAAAATTTAGAAATGGCAAATTAAATATATATATATATATATAGTTTTGATAAGAGTATATAGAAACAGGAATGTTATTCATCTACTGTTTGTGGGAGTATAAAATGCTAAAACATTCCTGAGGGCAATTTGGTGATATCTTATGATGCTCACGCCCCTTGACTCAGAGATATTACTTCCAGGCATTTATCCTTGCTGCTGCTGCTAAGTCGCTTCAGTCGTGTCCGACTCTGTGTGACCCCATAGACAGCAGCCCACCAGGCTCCCCTGTCCCTGGGATTCTCTAGGCAAGAACACTGGAGTGGGCTGCCATTTCCTTCTCCTATAGAAACAAAACAAAGAGAGGGAAAGTGAGGGAGAGAGAGAGGGTCTAAATATCCACCACTAGGGCACGCGGGTAAATAAAAAAAGATATATTCACATAATGGAAAATTATCGCATTGTGACTAAAAGTAATGTAGTGAAAATCTTTTCCATGGCATGGAAATGCATTCCACGTTAAGAAACATAAAGTCATGCATGAAACAATGTAAATGCCACTAGTTTTTGTAAGCAACGCCAACAGGAACCAACACCAACATAGGACCTCCTCTATGCCAAGCCCTATATTTTCAAGGATATATCATCAAAATAAATAACGACTTTATCTCGACAGTATGATTATTTCTTCATACATTTTAATGGGGCTTCCCAGGTGGCGCTAGTGGTAAAGAATCTGTCTGCCAATGCAGGAGATGCCAGAGATGCAGGTTTGATCCCTGGGTCAGGAAGATTCCTGGAGAAGGAAATAGCAACTCACTCCAGTATTCTTTCCTGGAAAATCCCATGGGCAGTGGAGCCTGGTGAGCTATAGTCCATGGGCTCACAAAGAGTCAGACATGACTGAGCATGCACTCACACAGGACAGGATACCTTTTAAAATTTACTAAAACTAGTTATTTTTAATAAACATATACAAATATAAATACCAACCAAGAATTATAAGCATAAATATAATTTTTTAAATAGGTTGGTAACCTTTGGATTTCTGAGATATTTAATGAAACAGTTCTGCCATTGTGAGATTGTCACGAACACAGCCAACACCTTCCCATGATGCACTTTTAGCGGTGGTATCTTGAGTCAAAATCCTGGGCTTAAAGACCCCCCTGGTCTTGCACATCTTTTTAGCACAAACTCTTAGGCCAATTCTGGCCTATCTCCTGGCTAGTTTCCAATTTTGTTCCTATCATACACATTAGGCAAGGGATTCCAGCGTGTTCTCTATAGGGGGTGGATGGAAGAAAGGTTCAGCTTTATTCCATCCCGGACGTTATAAGCTTTCTGGGGATTCAGAACACATTGCTTCCATATGCTCTATAAGCTTGGGAAGCAGGGGTCTCTCTGCAACCTAAACTGACCCTCCTGCAATTAGAAATGAGGTTTCCAGCAGGAGCGCTATCTCTGAGTGAACAGCAGACAATAGCCTTTGGCTCTGTCTAACAAGATCAGCAAGCTAGGCTCTACAAATTGGCTAAATTTATATTGCTCACTAGACCCTGTGAATAAATAACAAGGTAATTCTTTTGTTGGCTGGAAAATAATCTATACAAATTCTGTCTTAATAATAGTCTCTCAACAGGCCACATAAGTGCTGGCAGGCAGGAGCCAGATCAGAGATGCGAACAGGATCTCTGAGTTTGGAGTGTCTGTAATGAAACACTACACCTGCTGCCTCTCAAAGTGGAATTGATTGGATAAAAATTTAGCACACAAGAGTCATCCTGCGCTTGTTTCCCAGCCTTTCAGCATCTGGAGATTAAGGGCCTATTTCCCTAGAGCCTGGAAGATGCTTTGAATTTCTAGTGAGATAAGCATTGGCCTAGAACATACAAGATGCTCTGACAACTTAGGGGGTGGGTTGGGGTGGGAGATGGAAGGGAGGTTCAAGANTTCCCAGCCTTTCAGCATCTGGAGATTAAGGGCCTATTTCCCTAGAGCCTGGAAGATGCTTTGAATTTCTAGTGAGATAAGCATTGGCCTAGAACATACAAGATGCTCTGACAACTTAGGGGGTGGGTTGGGGTGGGAGATGGAAGGGAGGTTCAAGAAGGAGGAGACATAGGTATACCTATGGCTGATCCATGTGCAGTATGGCAGAAACGGATGCAGCATTGTAATTATCCTCCAATTTAAAATAAATTTAAAAATAAAATTAAAAAAAACTTTAAAAAATAAAAAAAATTAACAAATTTGGTGGAACCATTGGCCACTCTCTATTAATACTCACTTGGTGTGACACTGCCCAGAAGGAATTTATTCACTCACATATCTAAACATTTCAGGGGCTAGGCCAACTACAGGCAGGGCTTGATTGGGGCTTAAAATGCTGCCACAAGATCTAATCCTTCTGTCTTTAAATTGCAACTTAATTCACTTCATGGTGGTTTATCTTTTTTTTTTTGACAAGTTCTTCCATCGTGGTCAAAAACAACTGTAACGTTTTTAGAACTCTCAGTCTACCAGTTTCAAATTCCTTTTGGAAAGAGTGAGAATCTCTTTCCCTGGAGGACCAGCAAAAAACACATTATGCTTCATTAGCTCTGTTTAGGCCACATACCCATCCCTGAACTAGCCACTATGTAGTTCAAATGAGTATATCTAAGTATGAACCAACTGGACCTTGTTTGTGTCTTTTCCCCTGAAGTTATGAAACATGGGAGGGGGATAACATTCCCATCCAAAAACATAAATTGAAATGAGTGAAGAGTCATTTTAGGTACACTAGTTCTGGGTGTACTTAAAAAGAGGAGAGTTCCTGGGCATATACCTGGAGAAAAACATGATCCAAAAGGATGCATGCACCCCAACGTTCACTGCAGCACTGTTTACAATAGCCAAGACATGGAAGCTACCTAGATGCCCATCAACAGAGGGACAGATAAAAAAAGATGTGGTACATGCATACAATAGAATATTACTCAGTCATTAAAAATGAATGAAATAATGCTATTTCCAACACGGATGGACCTAGAGATTGTCACACTACATGAAGTCAGAGAAAGAGAAATATTGTATATCACATATATGCAGAAGCTGAAAAGTATTTACAAAGCAGAAACAGACTCATAGACTAAGGGAAAGCACTTGTGGTTACAGGATGCAGGGTGAGAGGAAGGTACAGTTAGGGAGTCTGGGACTGACATGTACACACTGCTCCATTTAAAATGGATAACCAACAAGGACCTACTGTATACCACAGGGAACTCTGCTCAATATCTTGTAACATCCTAAATGGGAAAATAACTTGAAAAAGAATAGATACATGGATCCCTTTGCTGTACATTTGAAATTATCACAACGTTGTTAAACAACTATAATATAAAATTAAAAATTTAGAAAAATTAAAAAAAGAGGATTGTACCTGGATTGGGTGGCAAAGACCTCAAATCCAACACAGATATTAAAGAAAATGTTCATCGCTCCCTTGTTCCTTCCTTACAGTGTCATGAGCTAGTTTCTATTTCTTGAAGCACAATCCATGAGGTAGAAGTCATCTCTCACCTCATGTTGCACCCCTACCCTTCATGGTAGGATCCATCCAAGCCTCACACCACTGTTCCTTGCCCTTCCTCTATTCTAAGGCATGCCCTGATGAAGGTAAGAATTTTCCTCTATATTATAGCAATGTGTGCTGTGCTGTGCTAAGTTGCTCAGTCATGTCCAACTTTGGGACCCTATGGATTGTAGCCAGTCCAGTCTCCTCTGTCCACGGGATTCTCCAGGCAAGAATACTGAAGTGGGGAAGATTCCTCCAGGGAATCTTCCTGACTCAGGGATGGAACTCGAGTCTCCTATGTCTTCTACACTGACAAGCAGGTTCTTTACCACAAGGGAAGTCCATATCATAGTAATGAGGTGAGGTGAGGTGAAGTCGCTCAGTCGTGTCCAACTCTTTGCGACCCCGTGGACTGTAACCTACTAACTAGGCTTCTCCGTCCATGGGATTCTCCAGGCAAGAACTGGAGTGGATTGCCATTTCCTTCTCCAGGGGATCTTCCTGACCCAGGGATCGAACCTGGGTCTCCCGCATTGGAGGCAGACGCTTTAACCACTGAGCCACCAGGGAAGCATAGCTATCGTTTATTATTCATTTAGTATATACCATGAATGGTGCAAAATCCTTTATGCAAAGATGTCACTGAATCTTCATAAAAACTCTAGGAGGTCACATAGATTACTTATAAGGAAAATGAGGTTCAGGATAAAGCTTGGGCAGGATCACATCGCAACTAAGTGAAAGAAAGGGGACCTAATTGTTATATGATGTCTGAGCCACCGTTCTTGACTATCGGAGAAGGCAATGGCACCCCACTCCAGGACTCTTGCATGGCAAATCCCGTGGGCGGAGGACCCTGGAAGGCTGCAGTCCATGGGGTCGCTAAGAGTCGGACATGACTGAGCGACTTCACTTTCACTTTTTACTTTCATGCATTGGAGAAGGAAATGGCAACCCACTCCAGTGTTCTTGCCTGGAGAATCCCAGGGAGCCTGGTGGGCTGCTGTCTCTGGGGTCGCACAGAGTCGGACACGACTGAAGCAACTTAGCAGCAGCAGCAGCTCTTGACTATACAATGATTCAGTTATCTCCTTTCTCTCCCATAAAGAACGATGTTCACATGGCAAGGCTTCTGCTTGCTCCCTTCTTATTAGATCTGATGGTTTCCCTGCCAATAAGAAGTTTCTTCTCACAGGATATGTGAACTAAAAACTACAGTAAAATAAATACAAGTGCTCCATAGCAATATGCAGAGACGCTCATCATTGCTGAGAATGAGATGCAAATTAAGATTACATTGAAGTAAACATTTAAAGGCTGACAAATATCCAAAAGATGAACAACATATTCTTTTAGTGAGGTTGCAGGGAAACAGTCTTTCACTTATTCTGGTAGTGATGCAGAATGGTACAACTTGTAAGAAGAAGGAATTTTCCATGATTTTAAAAACTGTGTATGCATTTATCATTTGACTAGAAATCCCACTTCAAGGACTCCATTCCAAAAGAAGTTGTCAAAAATTTAAATGCACAAATACACAACATTCATTGTTGCGTTATTTGTGATAGAAAATACCCGAACGTCCATCAACAAGAGACAAGCTGAAAAGGCTATGGTCTACAGTCACACAGTGGAGTACTATGCAACTGCGAAAAAGAAATGAGGACTACAACCACTCTCCATTATTTGTGCTTCTGTAGTTGTAAATGAATGTACTAGCTACAATTTACTTGTAACACCAAAGTCAGTATAGGTAGCACTTTTACGGTCACTCTCAGCCATGTACATGCAACGATATGAGCTGTCCAATGTGCATGTTCCCAGCAGAGGTCCTAACAAAGCAATGCTCTGACTTGTTTAAGTTCTCAAGTTCGTGTAAAAAAATAAATAAATACAAAAAAAAATTTTTTTTAAATTTAAAAAAAAGTTCTCATAGTGTAAACGTTATGTGTGTAAACACAGTATTTAGTGCCTCATTTTTGCATTGTTGTGCCTTTGGATGGTTATTTCATTGTTTAAAATGGTCCCCAGCACAATACTGAAGTGCTACCAAGAGGTCCTAAGCAAAGGAAAGTTGTGATGTTCTTGACAGAAATGCAGCAGGTGTGAAGAGATATTTACTCACTTATATTAGAAAAGCAATGAGAGAATAAACAACACCTTTTTTTTTAAGTTACCTGATAGACACGGTAAAAACCACGATGTGGAGGGGAGAGGGACGGAAATCAGACCTCTCTGAATGCAATCTGTTCTAAATAGTTTGAGTATATAAATATTTTACAAAATTATGTGCCGGAGTCCAACTCCAGCAGCCAGGGATTCAACCTGAAGAGCTGAACGGTGTCAGCGAATGAGACAGCCTCTCATTTTTCTATGGACTGCCTGTTTATTCCAAGTTTAAGATTCTCTTTTATACTTTTACAAAAGCATTAGGCCAGAGGTTTGACATTTTCAGTTCCCCCTCTCCCAGATTTATTATCTCCATAAATCATTGTTGCTCCTCAAACAGAGTTCCTGCTTCAGTGATTCTCTGGGAATCAGCCTTATCATCTATTGTCTACCTTCTCTAATGTGTCCTATAGGTTAACTTGTGATTACATTGTAACTCATGCTACATTCCTAGTTTACTACTTAACTTCCTAAGTCCTGTTTGCCCCTAACATCCTGAGCTCACTATCTCTTAAAAAGGCTTCTAGCTATAGTGTCTTTAAAAATTCTTAACTTCTATAAGCTATAGTAAAATATGCTAACTTTACAACACTCTTTAAATCTTTAACTTCTAACTGTTTTAATTATTTCTAAGCCCTAAATTCAGTAAACTCCTTTGCCATAAACATTCTCCTGGCAAATAGGCTTCAGATATCAGTCTCTCCCATGGCCTCAAGCTGAGGCCTATGTGCTCATCCTGGAATACTTTTTTGTAAAAGTCCTTGAACAAATGTCAGTGATTAACTTTATGAATTATTTTCAGAGCAATGCTGTAGAAGGCTTTGTGCCTTCTCATGCTCCTCTCAAGAACAATAAGCACCTTAATATTCCTTTTCAGTCAACTCAGCTGAGGAGAGGAAAAGACAAGTCAGAATTACAAGGCCTAACTCCTTCATCCCAGGATTCGTGCCTGCGGAATGAGGAGAGGGGGCTGGGGACCGGTGCCTCCATTTTGTCAGTAATGCCTAACTTTATTTCAATTATGAAATAAAGTTAAATCAAAATTAAAAAAAAAATTCCTATCTAAAACGAAATAACTGAGCTAAACTGTGTATCAAGTTGGAGTGATTTAGTGAGGAACTATGTTAAAGCATTTTACAATACGGTAATTTGCCTCCATGTCTCGACTGGGATACAGTCTAAGGTTATAAACTACTGCAAAAAAAACTAAGATGTTTTCAGAAATTTTATTTTTAGTTGTAATATTGATTTTGCTATTCTGGAACTATTGTAAGAGTGTTATAGGATAGGCAAGTGAGTAATTCTATTGCTATAACCGGGGCTGAGATTTTTGTCATGGAGAAGCAATACCCAAGTACAGAATCAGAAAACCTGGGTATAAAGCCTCTGACCTTAAATGTGAGTTAGTGATATCAACAGGAACACATGATATATTTTCTCTTTTAAATATATTCATTTCCTAGCTCTGTCTACATACAAATCATAGAAATAATGACACAGTCCAGACTGTGGTTTCTAAATACCATTTCCCACTAAAAGGAACTCAAGCTCTTCGGATAAGTGGTCAATTTCTCATGTAGGTTAGACAAGATTAAAAGCGAGCCCAGAACATCTCATTGTACCAGAAGACAGGAAAGATGTCAAAGCGATATTTTGTAACATCAAACAATTTTTTAGGTGTGATGTCAGTACTGAAGTTAGGTTTTGAAAAGTCCTTATATTTCAGAGATGCATTCTGAGACATTTCTCAATAAAATAAACACAGAATCTTGGCAGAAGACCATAGGATGGTCAGCCATGTTGGTTGTGGGACTGAAAGGATTCCCAGGACAATGGGCGTTGATGGTAAAATTGGGAAAGTCTTAGACAAACTGGGCTCGTTGGTCACCCTAAGAGTGAGTGTATATAAAAGGGAAACAAGACCCATGGTGATGATCATGGGTATGTGGGCTTTGTTTTAGGTTTCTCTTTACTTTTGATTTGTTAGTAGTTTTTCATGGGGAAAAGAAAAGAAAACATAGTCCACTAGGGTCAGATCAAAAAGATTCAAGAGGGGTCCCAAGATGTTACTTCTACTGGCAAAAAGTGGTTCAATTTTAACTTCAAAAAGAACAAATGCATGATGAATTAAACATATTAAAAATCAATGAGTTCAAAATGATACTTTAAAAAAGAAAACTCAATAGTCACCTCTGGAGATGAAAGGATATTGACTTATTTTTTTGGAAAACTAATTTAATAAAGGGAAAACATAAAAAGCTTAACCTAATATTTCTGTGCAAACTCTACTTTAGGGTGAACAAAAANTATGCATGATGAATTAAACATATTAAAAATCAATGAGTTCAAAATGATACTTTAAAAAAGAAAACTCAATAGTCACCTCTGGAGATGAAAGGATATTGACTTATTTTTTTGGAAAACTAATTTAATAAAGGGAAAACATAAAAAGCTTAACCTAATATTTCTGTGCAAACTCTACTTTAGGGTGAACAAAAATTTGATGATGGCATGTTCTTTTAGAAAAATCTCAGCTAACAATGAATGAATGATAGACTTAGAACATCACGACTTTGTACTCCTAAAAGAAATAATGGATCTAGGCAGTGACAGGGCTTCCCAGGTGGTGCCGTGGTAAAGAATCCATCTGCCAATGCACGGGACACAAGAGACACAGGTTCAATCACTGGGTCAGGAAGATCCCCTGAAGTAGGAAATGGCAACCCACACCAGTATTCTTGCCTGGAAAATCCCGCTGATAAAGGAGCCTGGCTACTATCCATAGTGTCTAAAAGAGTTGGGCATGACTGTGTGACGCTGTACTCACACACAGGCAGTGATATCAATGATGACTAAAACAGTTGAGTGGAAAACTAAAGAAAAACTTTACAATGGATGGATCAGGCTGATATCACCTATACCTCCTGGTAAATCTTAACGAGTCCATCAGAATTGATATACATCTCAATGCAATCATTGGGAAGTACACAACATCATATGTGGAAAATCATTTCACTTTCTGTCTAAAAATAAAACCTAACTCTAACAACCAATTTATAAGAAATACAGAAGAGAACATGTTACATGATATTGCACATATGAATCTGCAAAATTCAGAATGTTGAAAACTCTACCACACAAACAAATCAGTAATTCTAAGTAGAAAGAAAAAAGGAACTTTGAATTGAAAGCACCTCAAGATATATTGAGCAAATGTGGTATGCGGACCTTATACAGATTCAAATTCAACTTAGAAAAAAAATCAGTGGTGTTCCTAGAGGGGTGGGATGGGGAGGGAGATGGGAGGGAAGTTCAAGAGGGAGGGGACATACGTATACTTATGGCTGATTCACGTTGATGTTTGGCAGAAACCAACACCATTCTATAAAGCAATTATCCTTCAATTAAAATATAAATAAAAATTTAAAATAAGTGGTATTACATGTATACCTCAACATACACAGACACAGGATAATTTAGGAAGTTTGGTCAGTAATGCAGCAAAAAACCTAGAAACAAAGACACAGCCCTGACTGTGGTTTCCAAATACCATTTCTCAATGAAAGGAACTCAAGCTCTTCGGATAAGTGGTCGATTCCTCATGTAGGTTAGACAAGATTAAAAGTGAGCCCAGAACATCTCATTGTACCAGAAGACAGGAAAGATGTCAAAGTGATATTTTGTGATATCAAACAATTTTTTTAGGTGTGATGTCAGTACTAAAGTTAGGTTTTGAAAAGTCCTTGTATTTTAAAGATGCATCCTGGGATATTTCTCAGTTGTGTAACACAGTATCTTGGGAAAAGTCCATAGGATGGTCAGCCATGTTGGTTTGCTGGGACTGAAAGGATTCCCAGGACAATGGGTATTGGTGGTAAAATTGGGATGGTCCTGGACAAACCAGGATAGCTGTTCACCCTAAGAGTGGGTATGTATGAAAGGGAAACAAGACTGAGCCCATGGTGCTAATCATGGGTACATGGGCTTTGTTTTAAGTTTTTCTTTACTTCTGATTTGTTAGTAATTTTTCATGGGAAAAAAATATACATGTATAAAGTGCTGTCTCTCCTGTGGAGTTGACAGCTGCATATCCTCCCCCAGCTTCTATTCTGTCCTGGCCTTTGGACATTCCACTTGGTCTTGCCTCTGTGCCCTGATCTACCAACTGTACATCCGCAAAAGAAGCACGATGCAGAGCTTGTGTGCATGGCAGGCAGAGGCGTGTCTTTGGGGTCACAAAGACAAGCGTTCAGGTGCGGATCTTCCCTCTACACGTCTGACTTGAGAACAATGGATTATCAACCTCTGAAACTCAATTTGCTCATGAATAAATTTAGAAGTAATGGAGGCTTCATAATGTTGCTGCAAGATTAAAAGTGAGCCCAGGTCATCTCATTGTACCAGAAGACAGGAAAGATGTTACAGTAAGATGTGAGCAAAGAGCTCAAAGCAGTGTCTGAGGGTGCTCAGGGCTGGAGCACTGGGATGACCCTGAGGGATGAGACGGGGAGGGAGGTGGGGGGCGGGTTCAGGATGGGGAACACGTGTA
>SJYX01015097.1:309463-333917 GCA_006410675.1 Oreotragus oreotragus | reverse complement strand
AAACCTGGTTTGGGACAATTTTTCATAAGCAAAGGAATTAAGTGCAGTGTTGAGATTTGGAACATGACAGACACCTGGACTGAGCCCCTGGAAGATGACCCAAGAAGAGACCCCCAAGGTAAGAGACCAGCAACATGGAGACTCTAGCTTCTGGGTGACGTAAACGACTTGATGTTTGTTACATATTATTCCCATGTTAGACTGTGGTGCCTCTATAACATAAGTTACAGAGGACGGGGATTTTTGTCTTTGATACTGATTTTTCCCTTGAACATTACTAAGTAGCTGTTATTAACATATAATAAATACTGGTTGAATAAATGAATTCTTAAACATTGAGATAACCAGTAATCTTTCTGGCCCTATATTTGGATCATGTCAGAGATGGGGACAGTTAATTCAAGATGACATTTCATAAGCTAATATTTGGGAAGCATATGTATGAGCACACTGATACACACCCATGCTGCAACCATGAGGAAAATTTCAGCCTCATCTTGTACAAGGACCTCTACTGAGGTCCTTGCAATCACTCAAGAAAGCCTTTGTTTTAATTTTAACATTGAAGAACAAATCGGTGGTTACTGGGAACTGGGGTTGGGGTGCAATTACAGTGGGATAGTATGAGAGTTTTGGATGCCATTCTATATCCTGATTATAATGTATATGTCTAATAAATCTACACATCTAGTAAAGTAAATCTAGTAAATCTAGTAAAGTAAATCTAGTAAAGTTCATAGAATACTGTACATCAAGTTAACTGTTTTAAACATAAAACATTTACCACTAAATGCCTACAGAATGGAAATCTTGTAGAGTCAGCCAATGAATCAGTATTCCTGTCTCTTTGACCATCCTCTGTCTCCTTGACCATCCTCTGTCTCCACACACAGATTTCCAGGAATGCTACTTACACTGGGACATTCTGTCCCCACCCCACCCTTCAAGATGATTGATGAGGAGCTGAACCAATCAGGTCTCTCAGATATTTGAAATACGGGATTGTTTCCACAAGTCAATCTCCAAAAGTGGATGGAATGGTAACAACAAAATCTATGGTTGTGAGCCAGCCATATTCTATTAAACAAATGCAGAACTGAGAAAGCTGGTTTGCAAAGCAAGACACAAAAGGATGCAAAGCAAGACACAAAAGGATGTAAACCGACCAAAATAAGTAGAGATGAAAGAAATGAGAAAGAGAAAGACAAGAGAATCAGACATGCTGACTGGTTCCTCTTCTGGTTCCTCTTCATAAAGTCTATCTACTTTCTTACATTTGATTTTAATGAGCTATTCTATGCTTTTATAATCTTGTTTATGTTTACATTTAAACAAGCTCAAATAATCCTGTTCCTAAGATCATAGACTCTACTTTGTGTGCCATTAAATACTAACTCTACTGTCTTCAACCCATGAGAATTTGGGCAATTGAACCTCTCAGTACCTCAGTTTTCTATTTCTTAAAGAAGCTGAATATCTTCCAAAGAATTCCTTGGATTCTATTTCATTGTGACCTTTACGACAGCTCTTTAAAGCAGGTATTATTGTTGAAATTCCATGGATGAGGAAATTAAGGCTCCGAGAGAATCCAATGTCACTTTGCCATTTAATAGAATAGATAAGATGGAGGTCTTCTGGCCCCAAGAATTAAGCTTTTTCACAATAATCATATCTGTCCCTACCAAACAGCTCTGCAGATGAAGCCAAGCCTGGTACAGATATTTTTCCCACATTTCAGATTTTACTACTAGCTTGTATGTTGTATTCCCTACATTTTATGCTCACATAAGCATGGTAACATAAGCAAGCTATCCTCATGGTATAGATTATGAAGTCAGGTCTTTAGTGATTCAAGTTTAAGGTCATTTTGGGGGTATGTGAATTAATAAGAGTATAAATCTGGAGAATCAACCCAACTATCTCCGTCCTTCAAATCCAGTACTCTATCCCATTACATGCCACTACCTTTTAGGTTATTTTATTCTTAACCCTAGCATTTCAAATTATCAACTAAGGCTGAGTGGTGGAGACACATGTTCTTGTAGTCAGAAAATAGCCAGAACTATGAGAAAAACACTTACTTTTCCCAATGGGATAGAAAAAGAGCTATGGTCAAATAATTAATATTGCACAATGTTACAGAAGAATAACATAGATCTACATAGTCCAACAGTACAAGATGGAGTGTTAATTGTGGGAGGGGGTGGAGGAAGAAAATTTTAAGACAGATTAGCTGTTTGCTTAAAATAAAAGAGGAAAATGAGCAACATTACATAGATATAAAAAAAAGTTAAAACATTTCTCCAGAAAGAGGTCATTCATCCCAGGATAGATAAAGGGTGTGGTCCTTGCACCTGAAAGAATACAGAGTTTCTCTTTCTTAGGGCCAGGGATTGAGGTTAGTGAGGAGAGCTGATTATAGGCAGCGCGTGGCTGAGGATAGAAATTCTCCTAGCTTCAGCTATCCTGCAAATAGGGTTTGCCTTGGAAGATAATTGCAAGAGAGAGGAGGTGAGAGAGAATAATGTGTGCAAGTGTGCACCCATATATGTGTGTGGATGTGCACACGTTTTGCAAGATCTGTGTTTACCAGAGCTTTGGGAGCCTAGAACATGTTGGCAGGAAAGCAGACAAAACAATATGTCACTGAAAACACCATTCCTTTTCATCACCTGTACCCACAGAGGTCCATCAGATGACTCAGGTGACTTTATCCAGTGGAAAGATAAACTGGGTCATCGGGTTTGGGCAGGCAGTGTAATCTCAGGTCACTGCTAGTTTTCTGTCTGACTTTAAGCCGGAAATGCAGGTGTTTCAAGGGTGACCATGTGAAAACGACAATTACCGAAGCCAAAAACAGCATGATTCCTCAGCCAGCTGAGGAGGATTTCTGTTCTTCCTTTTCTCTCCTCAATATAGGTGAGCAAATCTGCCTCCTTGAAGAGTGTTCGTATTCCTTTGTTAGAAGTACCATAGGACAAAGGATCCAGGTAAGGAAGAAGCACATTATCATAATATGTGGTTTCAGCGACTTATCATTTAAATCATAAAAGGAATGTGACCCAGCATCTACTTTTTGCTGTGACGGTGGCTCATATCACACTAAATCTTCTGCCAATAATAACCACAAAATCTAGCTAAAATACCCAAAAAAGGTGATTTGAAGCACTGAAAGTCAAGGAAGCAGGATGGTAACATCATGGAGAGATACTGATCAGTGACTTGTTTCCCTTTGAGATGTTTCATAGTCCAGGGCAGAGAGGCCAAATAAAAGGCCGCAACCTAGAACTTGCAGCTACCCTGCAAAGCTGGGGAGATCAGAATTAAAGTACAGGACGGCAAAGGCATTGCTTAACTTCCAAATATTCAAGGATCTTTTAAGATCCGTGACCCTGGGGAAAAAGTGAACTAGTGAGAAGTGAGCCAAAAATTCTACATACAATTTTCCCTCAAGACCATATGCAAAGCTTCAAAAATGCACACACATGAAGCAAGAAGCTGAGAATCCAAGAAGAAAACATGTGCTAAAAAGCCAGAGTTGCTGAGACAAAATTTGGAGTTCTGAGGATGCCAAAGAGAGTTGCTAGTTAGAGATAGGAAAAATAAAACACAATTTGAACTGAAACTTCCAATAGGCTGTGTCCTTGGATTAAGCATTATACCTTAGGAGAATGGATATGCTGGGAATATAGGTAGTCCTTACAAAATCTGAAAGCAGGTTTCCACCAAAGCAAGGTGACCTGCTTATATTCTTTCTGGCTGCCAGAAGAAAATTACATATCCTGTAGAAGAAGATAATATTGTGCAGAGTCTCTACTACTTTCATACAAAACATCCACCATTCTCCAAAAAGTTATTAGACAACAGAAACTATATCAGAGATGATACAGATCCTGAGTTATTATACATATTATTTTGTCCAAAAACAGAAATCCATGGAGAATGTATAACAGAATTAGAATCCATAAGAAAAGAACAAATGGAAATTCTAAAATTTAAAAATAGAGTAACTCATATTTATAATTCAGTAGTGATTTTAACAGAAGATAAAACAGAGAAAGGAAGAGTAATGAAATGAAATATAGAATATATCCAAGTTGAGGCACAGACAGGAACAATACAGAAAATAGACAAATGACCCATGGGATGTAGTGAAATCAGTTAAGAGATGTATAGAGTCTCAGAAGGAATGAATGAAAAAGATAAAAAAGAACTATTTGAAGATTAGGACTAGGAATTTTCCAAAATGATGGAAGATAATTCTACAGATTTCCAAAATCTCTACAAATACTGAGAGGATATGAATACAAAACAAAATATCTAGACACATTGTTCCAAATCAAAGAAAGAAAAGCTTGCAAAAAGCAGCTACAGGAGAGAAAGAAGTATCAAGAGAGAAAGCAGTACTGGAGAGAAAGTATTTACTTTCAAGAAGTATCAATAAAACTAATAGCTGATATCTTAATAGAAGTGATAGGAACTAAGCAGCATCTTTAAAATGGTGACAGAAAACAACTGCCAAACTAGAGTTCTATACTCACCCCCAAAATTCCTCTAAAGTAAACGCAGAAAAAAATACATTTTCAGACCAAAAAAAAAAAAAAAGAGAGAGAGAGAGAGATAAAATTACAGCAGATTGGGACTAGAGAAAGTGCTAAAGGGAATTTTTCATGTAGGAAAAAAAAAAAATGACCCTGGAGGAAATTATAGAAACAGGAAGGAATGAAGATTTCTAGAAAGACAGACATGTGATTAAATCTAAACGGATATTGACTGTTAAAACATCAATAGTATATCATGTAGTACAATATATTTTTAGAATTAAAATACATGACAACAATGAAACAAGGGATAGGAGATGTAAATAGAAGTAGAACATTAATTCAAAAGAAAACAAGAAATCGTAAACAGATGAAACAAAAATATGACAGTATATTTAAATGTAAAATTATAGTAATTAATATTAAGTGTAATGGACTAAATATATCAATTCAAAAAGAGATCGTCAACTTGGACAAAAAGAACCAGCTAAATGCTGCTTGTAAGAGACCTTTAATATAAATACAGAGAAGAGTAAAAGTTAAAAAAATGGAAAAATATACCAAAGATATACTGGAGCCAACGTGTAACTGTCATTTCTGACAAAGTAGAATTCATGGCAAGATGTATGTTAGAGATAAAGAACATTTCATAATGATGAAAGAGTTAATCCACCAAAAAGATAAATTTGCATGCACCTAATATGGGAATACCAGACCACCTGACCTGCCTCTTGAGAAATCTGTATGCAGGTCAGGAAGCAACAGTGAGAACTGGACATGGAACAACAGACTGGTTCCAAACAGGAAAAGGAGTACGTCAAGGCTGTATATTGTCACCCTGCTTGTTTAACTTGTATGCAGAGTACATCATGAGAAACGCTGGACTGGAAGAAACACAAGTTGGAATCAAGATTGCCGGGAGAAATATCTATAATCTCAGATATGCAGATGACACCACCCTTATGGCAGAAAGTGAACAGGAACTCAAAAGCCTCTTGATGAACGCGAAAGAGGAGAGTGAAAAAGTTGGCTTAAACATTCAGAAAACTAAGATCATGGCATCTGGTCCCATCACTTCATGGGAAATAGATGGGGAAGCAGTGGAAACAGTGTCAGACTTTATTTTTGGGGCTCCAAAATCACTGCAGATGGCGATTGCAGCCATGAAATTAAAAGATGCTTACTCCTTGGAAGAAAGTTATGACCAACCTAGACAGTATATTCAAAAGCAGAGACATTACTTTGCCAACTACGGTCCGTTTAGTCAAGGCTATGGTTTTTCCTGTGGTCATGTATGGATGTGAGTGTTGGACTGTGAAGAAGGCTGAGCACCGAAGAATGGATGCTTTTGAACTGTGGTGTTGGAGAAGACTCTTGAGAGTCCCTTGGACTGCAAGGAAATCTAGCCAGTCCATTCTGAAGGAGATCAGCCCTGGGATTTCTTTGGAAGGAATGAGCTGAAGCTGAAACTCCAGTACTTTGGCCACCTCATGCAAAGAGTTGACTCATTGGAAAAGACTCTGATGCTGGGAGGGATTGGGGGCAGGAGGAGAAGGGGACAACAGAGGATGAGATGGCTGGATGGTATCACGGACTCAATGGACATGAGTCTGAGTGAACTCCAGGAGTTGGTGATGGACAGGGAGGCCTGGCATGCTGTGATTCATGGGGTCGCAAGGAGTCAGACACAACTGAGCAATTGAACTGAACTGAATAACTTAGTGTCAGAACATATGGAGCAAAAGTTGACAGGAGAAACAAAAACTAAAACTAAATGAAATCATATCTTTCTTAGAAAAATGCAGACAAAAAACAGAGGCATAGACATGTTGAAAAACACCCTCGTCCAATTTGAGATAACTGACATTTATAAACCACTACACCAAACAACCTCAGAATACACATATTTCTCACATATACATATGCTTGCTTAGTCATTCAGTCGTGTCTGACTGTTTGTAACCCCATGGATTGTAGCCCACCAGGATCCTCTGTCCATGGGATTTTCCAAGTAAGAATACTGGAGTGGGCTGCCATTTCCTTCTCCAATGTACACATAAGTTATTTATTAATATAAAAATAGATAAAAAGTTGTCTCCAAAATTATACAAAATATGCTAGGGAACATGAAAAGACCAATGAATTCCATGAGCATGGGTCCACTGCTGCATTTCCTTTGCTATGAAACGACTTCTTTGATTGGAGCAAAGCTGTGTGCAATTCCATGGTGGTCAGTAAGACATTCTGTAAGTTCATGGACAGAACCTGTGGCAGATGCATTGTGTGCAAGTAAGGCAAATCCACATGCAGTCCATTGAACCCTAGAATTTCAGTAGTATACCACATTTTAATGGCCAGGAATTTATTCTCTTCCAGGTGCCCAAGCCTCCATCTTAAGGGTACTGTTCCAACAACTTGGGGGGGGGGGCAGGGAAGAGGTGTGGCATGCATCAGGATCCCCCTGCTTCCTCAGTCAGAATACCTCTAGGAGAAGGTAGTCAGTCACCTTCTCCTAGAAACAAACGCCATGGGTGGGGCTAAGGGAGGAAGACATACTTTTTACCCCAGGGCTCCTGCTCTGATCTGACACTTATGCTGCAGACCTTTATACCCAGGTCCTTCAATGACTAAAACTCTATAAAAGTGCCCGTAGCTGGCTTGCCTTTTTCACCCACGTCTATCCAGAGTGACTGAGTGAACACTATATTGAGAATTCAATTATGTTTATTATGAGAAGGTTGGGTGGCACTCAAGTGAGCAAGGGGGAAATTTTCTAACTATAAAAACATTAAAACCATGCGATTTTGCTGAAAACATCCTGAAAAATAAGTCTTTGTAAATTCTTCTAATTCAAACCTTAGGATGGGAGAGAGAATAGAGAACAATGATAAAAGAGAATGATGTTTGCACAGACTTCATCAATTAAGAATAAGAATTTATCACTCTCTCTAATTGGAGAAGAAACAAATATGTTTGGTTTTTTTTTTTAAACAGGTACTTAAAGCTGCAAACTAGACTTTGAGTGTACATTAAAGCAGAAAAAAACAGCAGGGTGTCTCCTTGTGCCTTATCCAGTTGCATTAATGAGAAGTAGGGCGTGAAGGTAAAAAGTTCCTTTGGAGCAATCTTCTCTGGAAGATTTGCTTATTCCTATCTTGTGCCCATCAACTTGGCAGTCTTCTAAAAGGTCTGTTTTCTTAATAAACAAATCTTATCGAAAATGATGTGTGGGTATCCCATGGATGCTGCATCTCTACCAACAGGGAAACAGAGCTCACGCTCTATCAGCTGCCTGGAGCTTGAGATGGGCAAGTCATGCCAAGAAGAGGATGTCGTTGTTATTGTTCAGTTGCTAAGTCATGTCCTCCTCTTTGCAGCCCCAGGGACTGCAGCATGCCAGGCTTTCCTGCCTTTCACTATCTCCAGGAGTTTGCTCAGATTCATGTCCATGGAGTTGGTGATGCCATCTAACCATCTCATTCTCTGCTGCCCTCTTCTCCTTTTGCCTTCAGTCTTCCTGAGCATCAGGGCCTTTGCCAGTGAGTCCGCTCTTCACATCAGATGGCCACAGTATTCAGGCTTCAGCATCAGTCCTTCCAATGAGTGTTCAGGGCTGATTTCCTTTAGGCTTGACTGGCTTTATCTCCTTGAAGTCCAAGGGACTCTCAAGAGCCTTCTTCAGCATCACAGTTTGAAAGCATCAGTTCTACAGCNCATCAGATGGCCACAGTATTCAGGCTTCAGCATCAGTCCTTCCAATGAGTGTTCAGGGTTGATTTCCTTTAGGCTTGACTGGCTTTATCTCCTTGAAGTCCAAGGGACTCTCAAGAGCCTTCTTCAGCATCACAGTTTGAAAGCATCAGTTCTACAGCGCTCAGTCTCCTTTATGGTCCAACTCTCACACCCGTACATGATTACTGGAAAAACCATAGCTTTGACTATATGGACCTTTGTCAGCAATGTGATATTTTTACTTTTTAATCCGCTTTCTAGGTTTTTCATAGCTTTCCTCCCAAGGAGCAAGTGTCTTTTAATTTTATGGCTGCAGTCACCATCTGCAGTGATTTTGGAGCCCAAGAAAATAAAACCTGCCACTGCTTCTACTTTTTCCCCTTCTATTTGCATGAAGCAGAGGATGGCATGCCTCCAAATACTGTGGCCTATCTCAGGACTCCTGAGCACAGGTTCAAGTGGACCAGTGTCCCAGGTGTCCCAAGGCCCTTCCTATTCTGTTGTTCTCAAAGCAGGTCCTGGAGTGGGGTGGGGGCCGGTTGAATCTTGGGTTGTACTTAGGAATCAAAGAGAACATATAAAATCAGTGCGCTAAGGATCAGTGGTTCCCAGCCCCTGGCTTGCAGCCTTCTCCTCCTTTCTTTTGGCAATGCAGCTCTTACAAGTAGCAAGGTTTGTTTGTAAATTGGGTCTGTCATGGGACTCTGTGGGAGAGGGCAAGGGTGGGGTGATTTGGGAGAATGGCATTGAAACATGTATAATATCATATGTGGCACGAATCACCAGTCCAGGTTCGATGCATGAGACAGGATGCTCGGGGCTGGTGCACTGGGATGACCCAGAGGGATGGTATGGGGAGGGAGGTGGGAGAGGAGTTCAGGATGGGGAACATGTGTACACCCGTGGTGGATTCATGTTGATGTATGGCAAAACCAATGCAATATTGTAATTAGCCTACAATCAAAATAAATAAAATTCATATTAAAAAAATAAAAATTAAATTGGGTCTGTCATATTTTTTATCCCCATAATATGTATTTGAAAGTTTTGTGCTTTTATGTTACATAATTAAAAATAAAAGTTAAATTATAAAAATGCAGACGATATCCAGAAATATGTTTATCAGGTAATCCATTATAATGGAAATACAAAAAAAAGGAATGTGTCTCCTACCCTAATTCCACACTTCCCCATCCTTAGCAACTTGATAATATATACATACATGTGTGTGTCACGGGATATGTACTTATAGGCTTTGGGGCCCATATAAACACACACAAACATTAAAAAAAATAAAGGTAAGGACTTCCCTGGTGGTCCAGTGGTTAAGACTCCACATTTCCAATGCAAGGGGTGAGGGTTTGATCCCTGGTTGGAGAACTAAGATCCCACATGCCACATGGCATAGCCTCTCCCACAAAAATGAAAAAATAAAATAAAGGTAAGATATTATTTTAAAATAAGTAAAAAATAAAATGATACCCATGTCATCCTGTCAGCAGCTTCCCTGAAACACTCATTCTTTTGAAATTCAAGTGCAATTCACTCAAGCCACGTGCCACGTGTTGGGTGAATGAGTGAGTGAAAGTCGCTCAGTTGTGTCCGACTCTTTGTGACCCACGAACTGTAGCCTACCAGGCTCCTCTGTCCATGGAATTCTCCAGGTAAGAGTACTGGAATGGGTTGCCATGCCCTTCTCCAGGGGATCTTCCCAACTCAGGGATCGAACCCAGGTCTCCTGCATTGCAGGCGAATTCTTTACTGTCTGAGCCACCAGGGAAGCCTGCCATGTGCTGGAGAAAAGCTCAATGCTGATCCCCATCTATGGAGATTCTTGAAATATTGGGGTTGTCACCATCACTGAATCGTTTCTAGCTCAGAGTCCGTAATTCAGGTGAGGCCATTCAGTTTGTGGATAAACACACTGTCTGCCCATTTCCACACTGATTCAGTTTGTGGATAAACACACTGTCTGCCCATTTCCACACTGTTGCCAGACACCAGTCCCCATCTGTGAACCTCAGGCTGTAAGTGTGGCAGACTTTTTTTGAAAATTTGTGACAATGGAGAAAATTTTACACCACAGCAAAAGCTGCAGCAAATCACCGCACTTAGAGCACTTAACACACACACACCAAGCCTCACAACTTCTAAACCAGGGACCAAACCAAAAATGCTTCTTTAAGGCCTCCTTTTTTTTGGTGTACCACGGGTATAAAGCTTTCAGTGTGACTGAGTGCTTAGCCACGTCTGACTCTTTGTGACCCCCTGGATTGTATAGTCCAAACGTTCCATGGAATTTTCTAGGCAAGAATACTGAAGTACGTTTCCATTTCCTACTCCAGAGCACTTAACGCTTTTAAACTGAATGTTAATTGTAAAAAATTCCACACTTTCACCTCTACCTATCAAAAAAAAAAATTCCTTCGATCTCCCTGTCTGCCAAGAGAATTCCCATGGACCACCCATCTCAGTCCCATTTTCTCTCTCCTCCCTTGTCCTAGCCTTTCTTTGCTCCATGCAAACCATAAGGTACCTCCCTGCTGCTGCTGCTAAGTCGCTTCAGTCATGTCCGACTCTGTGCCACCCCATAGATGGCAGCCCACCAGGCTCCCCAATCCCTGGGATTCTCCAGGCAAGAACACTGGAGTGGGTTGCCATTTCCTTCTCCAATGCATGAAAGTGAAAAGTGAAAGTGAAGTCCTCAGTCATGTCCCAGTCTTCACCACCCCAAGGACTGCAGCCTACCAGGCCCCTCCGTCCATGGGATTTTCCAGGCAAGAGTACTGGGGTGGGGTGCCATTGCCTTCTCTGAAGGTACCTCCCTACATACTGTTAATCTCTTGTGCAAGAGAGTTTTCACAGTCTCTTTATTTCACTGTCTGTTTCTTAACTATGCCTTCCAAACTCAAGTGATCTGTATAAAGCTATTTAAATAGCAATAGGTCTCTCCCTAAAAGAAACTCAGCTGCCAGATTGGAAATTATTAGTTTTTACTCTGTTTCAAACAAATGACATAAATTCCCTCCTACTTATAAATTCAACCAGTACTTGGTACTCAATCTGGCCAGACACTAATGTGCTTGGGATATAGTGGGTGAACGTAATAAATTCCTAACTTTATCAAGCTCCCAAGAGAGGCTCAATAAATCCTCATTTGTTTGGAAAAATATGCTAAAGTCTTCTGCATTAATGAATGAATGAAAGATATCTTTTCCACATCTGTGTTTCGGAACTCAGACTTTTACACCTAATAATGATTCCCTCTCTTCTTAGGATATCTACCTAGATCCCCTCTTTCTATAAAGAGGGGAGCCAAAAGCTAAAGAAACAATGTTTCTAAATCCACTTTATCAAAATAAGCAACTCTCTCCATTTCCTCTGCAAAACACACTGACTGCTCCCCACAGAAACCAGAGACCTCTTGGCTAATAGGCAGCTCTCATTCTTCTGCTAGATTAGCCAGCAAATTACCAGTTCTAATTATATCAGATTAGAAGGCTTCTACTGTATTTTTCCAAATAAAAACAGTTTCTCCCCAAGTGGAACTCTCATGCAGGCAGTTGAAAAAAGTAACTGTTTTCTTCCTATCTCATGCAGATGACTGGATGCTTCAGCAAGACTTCTTCCAGGACTACACAGAATTCACCTCCTCCTTATTCAGTTCAGTTCAGTTGCTCTGTCATGTCCAACTCTTTGCAACCCCATGAACTGCAGCACACCAGGCCTCCCTGTCCAACACGAACTCCCAGAGCCCACACAAACTCATGTTCATTGAGTCAGTGATGCCATCCAACCATCTCATCCTCTGTTGTTCCCTTCTCCTCCTGCCCTCAATCTTTCCCAGCATCAGGGTCTTTTCAAGTGAGTCAGCTCTTTGCATCAGGTGGCCAAAGTATTGGAGTTTCAGCTTCAACATCAGACCTTCCAATGAACACCCAGGACTGACCTCCTTTAAGAGAGTATAATTCCATTGTTCATGTGCAGGAAGGGAATGTAAGTAGTTGTATCACTTGTACTGATGGTTTAAAACAATAAGCATGTATTATTGCTGAGGAGTCTGTTGATAAGCAGGGAGGTTTTATTGACCTGAGCAATGCTTGGTTGGCTTGACCTTGTGTCGGCAGTCAGCTGGCAAAGTCATCAGGAGTTACCTGGTCAAGGATAGCACTGTATAGCAGATGATTGATTGGCTGTTGGCAGGAAAGGAGGAGTGTCCAAGTCCTGGAATTTCTACATCCATCAGGCTAGACAGCAACAGCAAGACAGAGTTCAAGAAGAAAGGTAGAAAGTACAAAGCCTACTGAGGTCTAGTCTCAATACTGACACACTGTCACTTCATTCACATTCTACTGGCCAAAGCAATTAACATGATGAGCTCATTTTAAGGGGAAAGGAAACAAGGTCTACCCTTTTATGAAAGGAGCTACAACATCATATTTCAAAGGTTGTAGATATAGGGATGGATGGAGAATCCAAGTCATTATTGTAATCAAGGTACTACATGCAATCAAGGCAGTGTAATTAACATTTTTTGCATTGTGTGTCAAATTTATCTGGAAATTTTAGTACTCAGAAGAAAATCAGTGGGTTTCCTTCCATTTCAGACATAGAAAATCATGAGTGACATTTGCTCTCACCCAAAAGATCAAAATAACTCACTCAAGCTATACCAAAGAAAACATACTAATACTCAATCACATTAATAATTACATTAAATTACAAAGCTACTCAGTTAGAAGGCAGAGATTGTCAGATGGCTGAGGGGAAAATAATGTAATAACTAAATATTACAAACAACAACAATACATTTTAATTATCTAGAAAAATACAACTTGATATAAATGTATACCATACAAACACCAAGCACAAGGAAGCTGTAATGTCAATATTAATATCAAACAATTTAAAATTAGAGAAAATAGTACTATTAATGGATTAGTTCATTTCAGTTGCTCAGTTGTGTCCGATTCTTTGTGACCCCATGGACTGCAGCACACCAGGCTTCCCAGTCCATCACCAACTCCCAAAACTTGCTCAAACACATGTTCATCGAGTCGGTGATGCCATCCAACCATCTCATCCTCTGTCATCCCCTTCTCCTTCTGCCTTCAACCTTTCCCAGCATCAGGGAATTTTCCAGTGAGTCAGTTCTTCACATCAGGTGGCTAAAGAATTGGAGCTTCAGCTTCAGCATTAGTCCTTCTAATGAACATTCAGGACTGATTTCCTTTAGGATTCATGGGTTGATCTCCTTTCAGTCCAAGGGACTCTCAAGAGTCTTCTCCAATGCCACAGTTCAGAAGGATCAATTCTTCAGCACTCAGTTTTCTTTATGGTCAAATTCTCACATCCATGTATGACTACTGGAAAAACCATAGCTTTGACTAGATGGATCTTTGCTGGCAGAGTAATGTCTCTGCTTTTTAATATGCTGTCTAGGTTGGTCATAACTTTTCTTCCAAGGAGTAGGTGTCTTTTAATTGCATGGCTGCAGTCATAATCTGCAGTGATTTAGGAGCCCAAGAAAATAAAGTCTGTCACTGTTTCCATTGTTTNGTTGAGATGTGTATAAGAGACAGGCTTTCTTTATAGTCCAACTCTCACATCCATACATGACTACTGGAAAAACCATAGCCTTGACTAGATGGACCTTTGTTGGCAAAGTAATGTCTCTGCTTTTTAATATGCTGTCTAGGTTGGTCATAACTTTTCTTCCAAGGAGTAGGTGTCTTTTAATTTCATGGCTGCAGTCATAATCTGCAGTGATTTAGGAGCCCAAGAAAATAAAGTCTGTCACTGTTTCCATTGTTTCCCCATCTATTGCCATGAAGTGATGGGACTGGATGCCATGATCTTAGTTTTCTGAATGTTGAGCTTTAAGCCAACTTTTTCACTTTCCTCTTTCACCTTCATCAAGAGGATCTTTAGTTCTTCTTCACTTTCTGCCATAAGGGTGGTGTCATCAGCATATCTGAGGTTATTGATATTTCTCCCAGCAATCTTGGTTCCAGCTTGTGCTTCATCTAGCCCAACATTTCTCATAATGTACTCTACATGTAAGTTAAATAGAGTGACAATATACAGCTTTGACATACTCCTTTCCCAATTTGGAACCAGTCTGTTGTTCCATGTTTGGTTCTAACTGTTGCTTGTTGACCTGCATACAGATTTCTCGGGAGGCAAGTCAGGTGGTCTGGTATTTCCATCTCTTTAAGAGGAACATTTCACAATTATAAAAGTATCCACTCATCAAATAGGCCTAACAACCCTAAATGTTAATGGGCCTAATGACAGAACTTCAAACATGTAAAGTATATTGACGTGGAATATTCTCCAAGAATTTTATAAAAATAGTAAGTCATACAGAAGATGTTCTCTAATTACAATAGCAGTAGATTACAATTCAATAAAAAATAAAGTATGTGGAAAATCCCCAAGATGTCAATTAAATAACAGGTTTATAAGTAACTCATAAATAAAAGGAGGAATGATGAGGAAAATCAGAAAATATTGTGGACTGAATAATAATGAAAATAGAGCATATCGAAATTTATGAGATGCAGCTAAAGCAGCTCTTAGAGGAAAATTCTGGGGTATTGAATGCTTATTTTATGAAAGCGATACAGTTTTAAAATCGATAATTTAAGGCAGGAGTCAGTAAACTATAGCCATGGGCTAAATCCAGTTTGCTGCCTGTTTGTTTATTTTTGGCTGTGCTGGGTCTTTGTTGCTGCACAGGCTTTCTCTAGTTGCAGGGAACAGGGGTTATTCTTCATGTGGGGCTGGGGCCTTCTCATTGTGGTGGCTGTAGGCTTGTGGGCTCAAAAGTTTCAGTGCACAGGTTTATTTGTCCTGTGACACATACAATCTTCCCAGACCAGGGATGGAACCTGTGCCCCTTGCATTGGCAAGCAGATTCTTAACCACTGGACTGCCACAGAAGCCCTGCTGCCTGTTTCTAAAATAACCTTGTTTTGGAACACAGACACCACCACTCATTTACATTTTGTCTATGGCAGCCCTCATGCAGCAGTGGAAAAGTAGGATAGTTGGAATTGAAACTGCATGGCCTACACAGTATTTCTTTGCATCATACTCTATTCTTCTCTTAAGCAAAATTTTACCTTAACAAACGAGAAAAAGAACAAAGTAAGCAGAAGGGAAGAGAACATAAAGAGCAAAAATTAGCAAAGCAGAAAACAGGGAAACGATGGAGGAAAAAAAAAATAAATCACAAATTTGGATTTTAAAAAGACTAATGAAATTGATAAATTCCTACCAAGATTGAAATAAAAAGGAGAAAATAAAAAATTATCCAGAAGAGAAATATAAAAAGAAGAACACCATTACAGATAACATAGACATTAAAAGGATGATCAGGGAGTTTTTTGAACAACAATATGTCAAATTCAAAAACTTTAATGAAATGGGCAGGCTCCTTGGAAAGCAAATTATTAAAACTGACAGAAGAAGAAAAAAAAATCTGAATAGCCTCATATGTATTAAAAAATTAAGTTCACAGTTAAAAATAAAGAAAGCTTTAGACCTAGATGATATCATTAGGAAAGCCTACAAAATTCTTTTTTTCTTTTTTGCCTGAACTGGTCTTAGGTGCAGCACACAGGATTTCCATCTTCTTTGTGGCGTGTGAACGCTTAGTTGCGGCACATGGGATCCATTTCTTTGACCAGGGATCAAACCAGGGCTCCCTGCATTAGGAGCACAGAATCTTAGCTACTGGACCAGCAGAGAAGTCCTTCTACAAAACTTTTTAAAAAGAAACTACATCAATTCTACTCAAGTCTCTTGGAAAACAGAAGACAAAATATTTTCTAACTCATTTTAGAAGGCCCACATAACCCTGATATTTACAGTTGACAAAGATTACTACAGAAAAGTGCATACCAAAACAGCTCCTGAAGAAATGTAAAAATCCTTCTTAAAAATCTTAGCAGAAAGAATTCAGTAATAGTTTTGAAAGTTAATACATCATGACCAAGTAAGATTTATCCAAGGAATATAAGATTGATTTAACATTCAAAGAAATCAATCCATGCAATATATAACATTAGTGAAAGAAAAGAGAAAAGTCATATAATCATGCCCATAGAGGCAGTAATACCTTTTCATGATTTAAAAACTCAGGAAACTGGCATAAGGAAAAAAAAATTTTTCCTAAGCTGAAAAGCAAATCTGTGAAAAACGTACAGCTACCATCATATCTCTTACCATACTTAATGTTAATCCTTTCCCCCAGATAAAAGCAAGGTGATAAAGTCTGCTCTCATCCCTTGTATTCACCATTATCCTAGAAATCATATGTAGTGCAATAAAAAGTAAAAGAAATAAAAAGTATTAAGATTAGAAAAAAGACAAAATCCTAATTATTTTCAGGTTACATGATTGTATATGTAGAATGTCCAAAGAAATCTTTTAAACTCTAAAATTAATTAGTAAATTTAACAAAGTGATAGGATATAAGGTAGATATGAAAAAATAATTATTAATATATAACCACATATAAGCAATAAACAAATTGACATTTTAAGACTTACTAGTTCTTTTCTCTTCCTTTCCCCTTTCTTTCCTGGATAATTCTGCCCAAGAGTCATTAAGTGGGGCTGAACATGGTTAAGTATTCTCATAGGGAAGTGGGGCAAAGTTGTAATGAAACAGTACATGGTATTGAAGCCCAAGCATAATAAAGAGGACATTTACATGAGAGTCTGGCCCCAGTTAAAGGGGTCCGAACCTGAGCAAAGTGAAACAGTTATCTGTACATGGGACGGTGGCTGATGTGCAGCCCCAGAGCCCATGTAGGCTAAGGCATGGATGTGGGAGAGGAACCTGGTCAAAGGTGAGGGAGTGTGAGTAGGGTGTGCAGGGGTGGTAGCAATGATGGTGTTGGCCCCTAGAGGTGGACTGACAAAACAGGTAAAAACATTGAGGGTAACGGAAGTGAGGTTTCTCACTCAATAAAGGGATTCCAAATAGGAAAGGGAGAAAATTGGAATGCACTCTGTGGTGCTGGATGGAACTGAATGTACCCATGCTGCTGTCGGTCAGTGGCTCAGTTGTGTCCAACTCTTTGCGACCCCATGGACTTCAGCACACCAGGCTTCCCTGTCCTTCACCATCTCCCAGAGCTTGCTCAAATTCATGGCCATCGAGTTGGTGATGCCATCCAATCGTTTCATCCTCTGTTGCCCCCTTCTCCTCCTGCCTTCAATCTTTCCCAACACCAAGGTTTTTTCTAATATGTCAGCTCTTGGTAGCATGTGGCCAAAGTATTGGAGCTTCAGCTTCAGCATTAGTCCTTCCAATGAATATTCAGGACCGATTTCCTTTAGGATTTGACTGGTTTGATCTCCTTGCAGTCCAAGGGACTCTCGAAAGTCTTCTCCAACACCACAGTTCAAAAGTATCAGTTCTTCGGTACTCAGCATTCTTTATGGTCCAACTCTCACATCCATACACAACTACTGGAAAAACCATAGCCTTGACTAGATGGACCTTTGTCGGCAAAGTAATGTGTCTGCTTTTTAACATGCTGTCTAGGTTGGTTGTAGCTTTTCTCCCAAGGAGCAAGCATCTTTTAATGTCATGGCTGCAGTCACCATCTGCAGTGATTTTGAAGCCCAAGAAAATAAAGTCTGTCACTGTTTCCATTGTTTCCCCATCTATTTGCTACTACTGGAAAAACCATAGCCTTGACTAGATGGACCTTTGTCGGCAAAGTAATGTGTCTGCTTTTTAACATGCTGTCTAGGTTGGTTGTAGCTTTTCTCCCAAGGAGCAAGCATCTTTTAATGTCATGGCTGCAGTCACCATCTGCAGTGATTTTGAAGCCCAAGAAAATAAAGTCTGTCACTGTTTCCATTGTTTCCCCATCTATTTGCATGAAGTAATGGGACTGGATGCCATGATCTTAGTTTTTTGAATGTTGAGTTTTAAGCTTCCTCTTTCACCTTCATCAAGAGGGTCTTTAGTTCCTCTTCAGTTTCTGCCATAAGGGTGGTATCATCTGCATAGCTGAGGTTATTAATATTTCTGCTGGCAATCTTGATTCCAGCTTGTGCTTCATCCAGCTGGACATTTCGCAAGATGTACTCTGCATATAAATTAAGTAAGCAGGGTGACAATATATAGCCTTGATGTACTCTTTTCCCAATTTGGAACCAATCTGTTGTTCCATGTCCAGTTCTAACTGTTGCTTCTTGACTTGTATATAGACTTCACAGGAGGCAGGTAAGGTGGCTGTACTAGTGTAACCCAGTGATTTAAAAAAGTATATATATAAACAGATACACATTACAAGCAATATATATAGTGATAAGCATATCTAAGGCCCAGATGTTGGTTTCTAAACATCATTCTGAAATAAAAGGATTAAGAACTTGGGTAAATGACTGAGTCTGGGTCTTAAAGCAAGAAAAGTCAATGATGAACCTGGAATTTTTTTTTTGTCAGAAAGTAAAGATGTAGTCAAAGAGCAGAGTGGGCATGTCAAAAAGACATGAGCAGCAGCTTGAAGCTTATCAGCTAAAAATGGGACAATCTGAGCATCAAAATGAAGAATGATATTAATGGATTAAAGTTTATTAAATAAGAATGCATGTACCTATACTAATAGAAATGAAAATACTCAATGCTTGACGAGGATTAAAACAATATCAAGATGTAAAGTATACAAAAATACTTATTACAAAGGGGTAAACAGTAAATTTACAGTGGAGAAGCCTAATAGGCCCCATTGTAGTAAAATCATCAGTAATAGAACAAATTAAAGCTATGCAACACTTGTAGGATATAATAAGAATATAGACTTATTTCTGTGATATTTCTGCCAAAGATGAATAACCTGAATCGAATTAAAAGGAAGATCAGATCAACCTAAGCTCTATAAAGTAAAATCTGTCAAGGTCATAAAAATGAAAGACTGAGGAATTTTTTCAGAACAGTACACCTAATAATTAAAGAATCAGATCATTTTACTATAAACAGCATCATGGGGACAACTGACAAAACTTGAACAGAGTCTGAGGATTATATGTTAATAATGTATTCTTGTTTATTTCCTATTTTGATGTTTGTACTGTGGTTATTTAGGGTAATGTCCTTGTTTTAGGAAATAAACATAAAGTAATGAAGGTGATAGGATATAGTGCTGGAAACTTATTCTCAAATACTCCTGGAGAAGTTTCTTTGTTCTCTAACTTTTAAATTTTTGAAAAGTTTGAAGTTGTCTCAACAGACAAAGAAGCAATATAATTTTAATAACACTAAAATGATAAATGTATAGAAAAAACACCTAATGAAATATGTGCAAGACACCTAAACCCAAAATGTCACTTAAAATCAAAATCCTAAATAGCTGGGAGTTAGTTATACAATGGAATTCAGCTGAGCTATTTCAGATCCTAAAAGATGATGCTGTGAAAATACTGCACTCAATATGCCAACAAATATGGAAAACTTGGCAGTGGCCACAGGACTGGAAAAGGTCAGTTTTCATTCCAATCCCAAAGAAAGACAATGCCAAAGAATGTTCAAACTACTGCACAATTGCACTCATCTTACATGCTAGCAAAGTAATGCTCAAAATTCTCCAAGCAAGGCTTCAACAGTATGTGAACAGTGAACTTCCAGATGGTCAAGCTGGATTTAGAAAAGGCAGAGGAACCAGAGATCAAATTGCCAACATCCGATGGAGCATCAAAAAAGCAAAAGAATTTCAGAAAAACATTTACTTTTGCTTTGCTGACTACACCAAAGACTTTGACTGTGTGGATCACAACAAACTGTGGAAAATTCTTCAAGAGATGGGAATACCAGACCACCTGACCTGCCTCCTGAGAAATCTGTATACAGGTCAGGAAGCAACAGTTAGAACTGGGATTGGTTCCAAATTGGAAAAGGAGGATGTCAAGGCTGTATTTTCTCACCCTGCTTATCTAACTTATATCCAGAGTACATCATGCAAAATGCCAGGCTGGATGAAGCACAAACTGGAGTCAAGATTGCTGGGAGAAATATCAATAACCTCAGACACCACCCTTATGACAGAAACCGAAGAGGAACTAAAGAGTGAAAGAGGAAAGTGAAAAAAGCTGGCTTAAAACTCAACATTCAGAAAACTAAATCATGATATCTGATCCCATCATTTTATAGCAAATAGATGGGGAAACAATGGAAATAGTGACAGACTTTATTTTCTTGGGCTCCACAATCTCTGCAGATGGTGACTGCAGCCATAAAATTAAAAGATGCTTGCTCCTTGGAAGAAAACCTATGACCAACCTAGACAGCACATTAAAAAGGAGAGACATTACTTTGCCAACAAAGGTCCATCTAGTTAAAGCTATGGTTTTTCCAGTGGTCATGTATGGATGAGAGTGAGACCATAAAGAAAGCTGAGCACTGAAGAATTGATGCTTTTGAACTATGGTGTTGGAGAAGACTCTTGAGAGTCCCTTGGACTGAAAGGAGATCCAACCAGTCAATCCTAAAGGAAATCAGTCTTGAGTATTCATTGGAAGGACTGACGACGAAGTTGAAACTCCAATACTTTGGTCACCTGATGTGAAGAAGTGACTCATTGGAAAAGACCCTGATGCTGGGAAAGATTGAAGGTGGGCAGAGAAGGGGACAACAGAAGATAAGATGGTTGGATGTCATCACCAACTCGATGGACATGAGTTTGAGCAAGCTCTGGGGTTTGGTGATGGACAGGGAAGCCTGGTGTGCTGCAGTCCACGGGGTTGCAAATAGTTGGAGACGACTGAGCAACTGAACAGAAACTGAACTGAGTTATACAATTTTCATAGATTGGAAGACTCAATATTGTTAAGGTATTCACTGACCCTAAATTGGTATACAAGACTCATTACAAAAACACAAGATAATTTTAAAATTTATATGGCAATACTATAGATGTAGAATAACCAAAACAATATTGAAAAAGATGAACAAAAAAGCTGAAGAACTGAGACTTCCCTGGTGGTTCAGTGGTTGGAAACTTTGTGTTTCCACTCTCAGAGGGCACAGGCTTAGTCCCTGATCAGGGAACTGGGATTCCACAAGCTGTGTGGAGCAGCAAAAAAAAAAAAAAAAAAAAAAATTTTTTTTTNAACTGAAATACAAACTCTCCAGTCCCTCTTTTTCCTTTCCTAGCATTGATAAGGTCAGTAGGCAGCTTCATGCTGAGGGTAAGACAGAAAAGGACATACTATGTTTAGAGGAAAAAATAATGGTAAGAATCTTGGTGGTCTGGCCAGGGTGTGCTATAGGGACGTATCTTCCCTGATAAGAGAAAGAGGAAGTTTCTTTTCACTAAGGAGAGTCAACATTCAAGAGGGCAGTGGGAGAAGATATGGGACTCCAAAGGCAGGAAATAATTTTAAAGGAACTTACTCACAGAGTTAGCCTTAAAGTAAGAATTACTCTCAAAGGAAATGTGTGGTGTCATAATTCTGCCTAAAGCTGTCTGGATAACAGTTTAGGAAACCTGCTTTCTCTCTCCTCCTCTAAATCTTGAAGAACAGAGAATTTAATGTCACTGGTGGTTGTGATGAGAGGGGAAGTAGTAGAGATACCAAACCCCGTGAATCCAGCTTTCCATTTCCCTGGAACTAAAGGTAGCATCAACTCCTACTTTTTACACTTCTTCCCATTAACACAGGCTCTGGCCCAGACCATGTGAGAATCGTCAAGACTCTCCCCACCCCTTGAAAGACTCTGAAACTCCAGCAGAGGAAGTATGGAAGAATAAATGTAAAAGTGGCATCTGTAAACCTACAGAAGTTATTTTCCCAAAAGTAAGAACCCCTTTACATTTGTCCCCATTTTAGAAAATTAAGATATTCTAACTCTAATAAAAAGTAGCCAACTTTATAGAAAAAAAAACAAACCTGAAGTTTTTGAGTTTTGTAGGAATGGCAATTAAGTCATTGTGTTAGTTTAAAAATTCTCCTTTGTCCAACCTAGTAAGGGGAAAAGATGGCCTGATTAGGTTTTCATTTCTTGGGCTCATGTTCTCATAATGGTTCAAATTGAGTAGAAAAATCAGAAAATCATAACATTTTAGAGCTAAATAGGCCTGGGAGATCATTCATTCCTTTTCAATTTATGGCAGAGAAATTTCAGAAAGCATAAATGGCTCAAATGTAGGAAGCCAAAAAGTAGTGAGAGAAGCAGTAAGTATATATAATCCATAAAATGAAAATCAGATCAGATGAAATCTGGAGTTTATTATAGAAATTGTCATTACAGTTAACCATATTTTCTCTGCTGTTTTGGGTATATGTTTGTTGTCTCATTCTGTTGGTTAGGAATGGAACAAAGTTTTTCAAAATTATTTTTTTACTGCTGCAATGGAAATCTACAAAAATGGGTAATAGACTATTTTGGGACCATTGTTCAGAAGTGCATTTAACTTAGAAATGGTTACCATGGAGATAAGCACATGGTGTGTGACTCTATAGGTTTCCAGTTGCAGTCTTTTATGCTACTAAGACATAAATAGCCAATATACACACATAGATGCACACGAGCCCATGCACACGTGCACAGTGAATTTAATTGTTCCTCTGTTTCTGTAACGTAATATTCAGTTCAGTTCAGTCGCTCAGTCGTGTCTGACTCTTTGCGACATAATATTAGATTGGTGCAAATGTAATTTTGCGATTTCAGATCGTGAATTTTTTTGTTGTTATAGATCGTGAATTTTAAATCACAATCAGGCTCAAACACATCTTTATTAATCAAAATAGGAACCATTACACTCAACACATTTTTGCCAATGAGAAATAAGTTTGTTTTTTTCCTGCAGTATAAAAATCTGTGCTTCGTTCCATGCACTCTTGGAAAGCATTTTCTGCCTCCTGTTGGTTGTGGAGGTATTTTCCCTGGAAAAAGTTATTGAGATGCTTGAAGAAGTGATATCAGTTGATGAGAGGTCAGGTGAATATGGCAGATAAGACGAAACTTCGTAGCCCAGTTGATTCAACTTTTGAAGCATTGGCTGTGCAACGTGTGGTCAGGCATTGTCATGGAGAAGAATTAGGCCCTTTCTGTTGACCGGTGTTGACCAAACTGCAGGTGTTACAGCTTTTGGTGCATCTTATCGATTTGTTGAGCATACTTCTCAGATGTAATGGCTTTGCCAGGATTCAGAAAGCTGTAGTGGATCAGAGTGGCAGCAGGCCACAAAACAGTGCCCATGACCTTTTTCTGGTGCAAGTTTGGCTTTCAGAAGTGCTTTGGAGCTTCTTGGTCTAGCAACTTGGTAATCACTGGTTGTCACATAAAATCCACTTTTTGTCACATGTCACAATCCGATAAAGAAATGGTTCATTGTTGTTGTGTAGAATAAGAAAAGACAACACTTCAAAACGATCAATTTTTTTTTTTTTATTTGCAGTCAGTTCATGAGGCACCCACTTATTAAGCTTTTTCACCTTTCCAATTTGCTTCAAATGCCTAATAACCATAGAATGGTGACATTAAGTTCTTCGGCAACTTCTTGTGAACTTGTAAGAGGATCAGCTTCGATGACACTCTCATTTGGTCATTCTTAACTTCCGAAGGCCAGCCTCTGTGCTCCTCATCTTTAAGACTCTTGTCTCCTTCGCAAAACTTCTTGAACCACCACTGCACTGTATGTTTCTAGCAGTTCCTGGACCAAATGCATTGTTGATATTGGAAGTTCTTTCCACTGCTTTATGACCCATTTTGAACTCTAATAAAAAAAAATCATTCAAAATAGCTGTTTGTCTAACATCATTTCTATAGTCTAAAATACATACATAAAAAGTTTAAACTGTAACCCAGTGCTCTGTTATAAACAGAATGGCACAAAAGTTGCATAAAAGTGGGAGAAATACTCATACAAAATAAACGGCAAATCATGTCATTAGCAAAAAAAAAATAAAGAGACATACTCATTAAAATGACATATAACGTAACCACATTTATTTAAGAATGTATTCCGATATCACTCAGCAAAGTTCAGCAATGCAAAACAGCAGTTATTTTTGCATCAAGCTAATAATAAAATTTCATACAGGGAACTTCACTGGTGGGCCAGTGGTTAATACTCCATGTTTCCAGTGCAGGCGGTTCGAGTTTGATACCTGATCAGAGAGCTAGAATCACATGTGGGTGGCCAAAAAAAAAAA
>SJYX01015097.1:286785-300944 GCA_006410675.1 Oreotragus oreotragus | reverse complement strand
GTCTAGTCAAGGCTATGATTTTTCCAGTGGTCATGTATGGATATGAGAGTTGGACTGTGAAGAAAGCTGAGTGTCAAAGAATTGATGCTTTTAAACTGTGGTGTTGGAGACGACTTTTGAGAGTCCTTTGGACTGCAAGGAGACCAGTCCAGGGTGTTCATTGGAAGGACTGATGCTGAAGAAACTGCAATACTTTGGCCACCCGTTGCGACGAACTGACTCACTTTTAAAGACCCTGATGCTGGGAAAAATTGAAGGCAGGAGGAGAAGGGGATAACAGAGGACGAAATGGTTGGGTGGCATCACTGATCAATGGAGATGAGTTTAAGCAAGCTCCAGGAGTTGTTGATGGACAGGGAAGCCTGGCATGCTGTAGTTCATGGGGTCGCAAAGAGTTGTACATGACTGAGCGACTGAACTGAACTGAGTACTTATTTAATAACGTATTTAAAGGAAATTCAGGTCTTTAAAAATCTTAAGTATTAACAGCTTGGTCTTTTAAAGCAAAAAGTATCAAAACTTAATTATCACAGGAAAAAATTATCTTTTCATTCTATGCAGTCTCATCCCACAGTAATATAGTTTTGAATACCCACTATTTACAAAAAATGAGTACTTTCTACTGTTTGCACAGTGTAGTGATTTTAGATTCTACAATTCATCATGATAGAATATCTCTAGGGATTTGTTGTTCAGCTGGTTAGTCATGTCCGATTCTTTTCTACCCCATGGACTGCAGCATGCCAGGCTTCCCTGTCCTGCAGCATCTCCTGCAGCTTGCTCAGATTCATGTCCATTTGGTTGGTGATCCCATCCAACCACTTCATCTTCTGTTGTCCCTTTCTCCTCCTGCCTTCAATCTTTCCCAGCATCAGGGTCTTTTCTAACGCGTCAGTTCTTTACATCAGGTGGCCAAAGTATTGGAGTTTCAGCTTCAGTATCAGTCCTTCCAATGAATATTCAGAATTGATCTCCTATTAGATTGACTGGTTTGATCTCCTTGCAGTCCAAGGGGACTCTCAAGAGTCTTCAAAAGCATCAGATCTTTGGTGCTCAGCCTTCTTTATCGTCCAAGTCTCACATCCATGCGTGAGTACTAGAAAAACCATAGCTTTGACTATACGGACCTTTGTTGGCAAAGTAATATCTTTGCTTTTTAATATGCCGTCAAGGTTTGTCATAGCTTTTCTTCCAAGGAGCAAGCATCTTTTAATTTCATGCCTGCAGTCACCATCTGCAGTAATTTTGGAACCCAAGAATATAAAGTCTGTCACTGTTTCCATTGTTTCCCCATCTGTTTGCTGTGAAGTGATAAGAGGTAGTAGTGGTTTCCAGTTTCACAGTTGCCATCTTAGATCCATCTATCTCTAGGGATATTTCCAGAGAAATACTGACTCTATTGAGAGAGGATTGAAGATAAATATATAAGACATGTTATTTTGTTTTGGACCAATTAGTCATCCCTTCCCCTATGGCTCAGCAGTACAGGATCTGCCTAGAATGCAGGAGATGCAGGAGACATGGGTTAGATCCCTAGGTCGGGAAGATCCCCTGGAAGAAGAAATGGCAACCCACTCCAGTATTCTTGCCTGAAGAATCCCATGGACAGAGGAGCCTGGTGGGCTATGGCTCATGGTCTAAAAAGTGTTGGACATAACCGAGTACGTATGCAATTAGTTATCCAGCTAAATCCTGACACTGAGATACATTTTGAGGGTGAAGTTCCATTGCTTTCTAATACATCCATCTGAAAGGGAAAGTCACTCAATCGTGTCCAACTCCTTGTGACCCCACGATCTATACAGTCCATGGAATTTTTCAGGTAAGAATACTGGATTGGATAGAGTTTTCCTTCTCCAGGGGATCTTCCCAATCCAAGGATCGAACCTGCAGGGAAAATCCCCTGGAGAAAAAATTCTCAACCCACTCTAGGATTCTTGGCTGAGACATCCCATGGACAGAGGAGCCTGGAGGGCTATAGGCTTCAGGGTCGCAAAGAGTTGGACACAACTGAAGTGACTTAGCATGCATGCATGCATTTTTGTAATTAATGTAATTAAAGATGTTTAAAGAAGAATAAATTCTTGGCAGAAGTGAAGAGGTCAACATTCCTTGAGGTTCCACTATGGAATGGAGTTTTCTGTCATTGACAACCTAGCAATTTTCTAAATGCAACCTGTCTGCCTCTACTTCCAGTCTATTAAATCCCTTTAATCTCTAATTTGACAGTTGTCCCCACCACTTTAGTGAAGCTCTTCTATATAAAATCATTAGTTGATTTCGCTTTATCATGTCAAGTTTTCTCTTCTTGGTTCTCTGTGTCCCGGCTTCTCTGTAATATTTATATCATTGAACAACATTTCTTTAAAAACTGTGTTTAACCTTTGATAATATGGCTCAGGTTTTCTACAGGCCTCTATAATGTATCTGCTTCCTTTTCATGTTTCACTTGCTTCTTAGGTCCCCAAAATTTGTCCCCCCAAATTTTGTCCTTGCTTGGGCTTTCTTTAAACTGACTCCTTTGATGAATTCATTTCTTGCCTTTCAACCATCACTTCTACATGAATGATCTAATCACAATGCAGAAATTCTAGCTTTGCTCACTTACTCAATTGTCTACGAAATATTTATTAAATTCCTACATTATGGAAGGCACTAAGTAAATAAATTATGTTCCTCAACACTCTAGAAAAATACAATTCACAGCTTTCACAAGACTAGCTAGAAACTGTCAGGTCATCTTTGATGAGTCTCTTACTTCAATTCCTATATTTATTCTTTCAATAACTTTCATTTATTTTTAAAAAGTACCTTTTGAGTGATCTGGTTTTTTGTATGTACTTCAACCTAATCCATGTTACCACATCCCTAATGGGTTATTATCTTTGCTTCTTAATTGGTCATTTGATAATTTTCTTCAGCCTATATAGTAATATTTCTTATCATATCACTCTTACTCTTCATAAACACTGCTGCTGCTGCTGCTGCTGAGTTGCTTCAGTCATGTCCAACTCTGTGCAACCCCGTAGACGGCAGCCCACCAGGATCCCCTGTCCCTGGGATTCTCCAGGCAAGAACACTGGAGTGGGTTGCCATTTCCTTCTCCAATGCATGAAAGTGAAAAGTGAAAGTGAAGTCGCTCAGTCATGTCCGACTCTTAGCGACCCCATGGACTGCAGCCCACCAGGCTACTCCATCCATTGGATTTTCCAGGCAAGAGTACTGGAGTGGGTTGCCATTGCCTTCTCCGTCATAAACACTACAAGCCCCAAAATTTCCAGGTGGTTTGTGAGGTTTCCATAATCTAAAGCTACCATACTGTGTAAATTTTATTCCTAAGAAGTCCCTTTCTTCACAGCTAGAAAGTTCCCCTTGAAACATGTATCCTTATCACGCCTATGTTTTTGCTAATACTAGTTCTCTTATTCTGTGATTTCATTTTCTCTGCTGATGTTTTTTCCTTCCCAAATGGAATGGTAAGCTCTTGGAAATCAAGACCTAGTTTTAGTTGTTGCTGAATTCTATCTATTCTGAAATACACATGCTTTCATATTATCAACTTCTCTGAAATAAAGCTACACCTCAATTAACATCAACAATGTTGTAAACCTTGTAAAAATGTGATTGGCAGTCCTTCTTTCCTGGTGGTACATGAAATAATGGTGTGTCTTATAAGCAATGGTATCTTAAATTTAATGAAATACCATTTTGGGGTAACCTCACAGTCCTTGGTGAAATATTAAGCTCATTGTAGATACTCCATAAATGGTTGCTGGTTAATTTATTTCCTGGTTATAAAGTTCTGAACCACAGAAGTGGCTGCACTACAGATAATTTATTATGTCCAGCTTGTTAGTAATTTAAAAAATAAAAACAAAAAAAATTTTTTGGAATGAAGGTAGGTAGAAAATATAAAAAAGAATGAGGATTTGTGTGGCACCTACTTTTTTTTTAAAAAAAAGGATATCACAAAAGATTGAACTTTAAATTTCTGAATTATACCCCAAGCCCTTTCGTTTCAAGGTTTGGAAAAAAAAACAAAACACCTCACTTTGGTTTGGGCTACATGAGATCCTTAAATATTACCACAGACATCCAGATAATTAATATCTGAAAGAAAATATAGAAAATTCCTGCTTCTGTTTTGTTGCTCCTTTTGTTTTAATATTATAACCATACATATATAAGCAAACAATGTTTTATAATCAAAATGCTCCAATAACAAGTTCATGTCAGATGTTGTAGTCATAAAGAGAATTTGCATTCAAGTGTGTTTTAATTTAACTAATTAAAAGAAAATGTCTTTAAAAAGATTGCAGAGACTTCCCTGGGGGTAGAGTGGGTAAGAATCCACTTGCCAATGCAGGTTAGATCCCTAGTCCCAGAAGATCTCGCATGCCTAGGAGCAACTAAACCCATGCACTGCAGCTCTGAAACCCACGAGCCACAACTACGGGGCCTATCTGACGCAGCTACGGAAGCTGGTGCCCCTAGGGCCTTTTCTTTGCAACAAGAGAAGCCCCTGCAATGAGAAGTCTGCACACCTTAGCCAGAGGGTAGCCCCCCACTCTCCACAACTAGAGAAAGTCCACTCACAGCAATGAAGACCCAGCAAAGCCAAAAATAAATAATTTAAAAAAAAAGATTTCAAAATGAGCAGTGTTACAAGAGGAATTTGATTTTTTTTTTCTATATTCATTTCAGGCTGTCTCTTTGTTCTCAGTGAAATGCAGAACTAAGACTATTAACTCAAGCCAGAAATTGTATGCCAACTGGACTTCCAATTCTTTATACTTTTACCCATATAAATCATATCTGAGTTAGTGAAAAGTAAATATCTCCATAGCAATTTTGTTATGAAATATGTCACCAGGTGTATACGTAGTGGGATGAAGGTGGGCCTTGGGATCCAATAGACCCGAGATTGAGTACAAGAGCCTTTGCTTACTAGCTCTTTGCATTGCAAGCACAGTTGTCCCTTGATCAATGCATGGTTAGGGGCACTAAGCCAGGAACCTCCAAGAATCTGAGTGTAACTTTACAGTCAGCCCTCCATATCCCTAAGTTCCGCACCTGGGGATTCAGCCAACCGAGAATCGGGTAGTACTGTGGTCCAGTAATCGTTAACAAAGATCTGCATATAAGGGAGCTCCTGTAGTTCAAACCTGTATTGTTTAGCTGTCAACTGTGCTTTATCCAGAAGTGAGATTCTTGTGATGGCCAGAGATAATACTAGAAAAATGCATAGCATTTGGCATAGACACTTTAAATCTGTTAGGAGAGAGAAATGATATGGTGGACATGGCAACAAATTCCAGAATATATTCAATTCACACTTTCCCCCTTTCGCCATACCCCTTAATTCTTATGAGAACATGCTCCCTCTTCCAGAACAATCCTTTATCAAACCTTTATCAACCAATCCTTATCAAGTCCCAGCATAAGCGATGCCTCTCCTATGGGTGGAATGCTGCCTCTTCCTCTTGCCTGGGTTTTCTAACCTTTTGTTTCTTCTTTCTCTCCTGCCAGAACTCCAACGCCTCTGCCCACAGGCTAGCTTAATGAAAAGGAATCTTTCCCTTAAAGGACTTTTTGCTGCTGCTGCTGCTGCTGCTGCTGCTAAGTCGCTTCAGTTGTGTCCGACTCGACTCTGTGCGACCGCATAGACGGCAGCCCACCAGGCTCCCCTGTCCCTGGGATCCTCCAGGCAAGAACACTGGAGTGGGTTGCCATTTCCTTCTTCAATGCATGAAAGTGAAAAATGAAAGTGAAGTCGCTCAGTCGTGTCCGATTCCTAGCGACCCCGTGGACTGCAGCCCACCAGGCTCTTCCATCCATGGAATTTTCCAGGCAAGAGTTCTGGAGTGGGATGCCACTGGCTTCTCCAGAACAAGCATCAGATACTAAGTTAAGGGACCAGGGAGATTTCCCTGGTGGCTCAGATGGTAAAGCGTCTGTCTACAATGTGGGAGACCTGGGTTCAATCCCTGGCTGGGGAAGATCTCCTGGAGAAGGAAATGGCAACCCACTCCAGTATTCTTGCCTGGAAAATCCCATGGACGGAGGAGCCTGGTGGGCTACAGTCCATGGGGTCGCAAAGAGTCAGACGTGACTGAGCGATTTCACTTAAGGGACCAGGGACTACGAGTGATGACATTGGTCAACTAAGTTTACTTCTCGGGCTACTCCTCTGTAAAATGAACAGGGAGTGCACAATGTCTAAGTATCCAGTGGCACTAACATGTCAGTATTACAGTGTTATCAGCAGGGACGCAGCTATCAATGTGTAGTTGACACTTCCACTCATCCATTACAGAATGATGTGGTACAAAGAATATGGGTTTTTGAGTAAGATGGAACTGTGTTCAACCGTTCTTGCTACTAGACCCGAACAAACAAACCCAAACTCTGTGTCCAAAGGCTAGTCTTTACCTTGCACATTAAATGCCCTTCTCTGTAAAAATGTGCTCTATATTACTTCCCTCACAGAGTTGTCATGAAGCAATGTTTGTATAGTGCTGGGAAATGGCGTGTGTTCTCGTTGCGGAGGGTTTTAATCTAGTGTAAGAGCTTAGTATTCATGTCACTCAACACTGTCAGCAGCACGTGACACAGCCGATCACACCATCCTCCTTGAAACGCTTTATTTGTACTCTCAAAACTGTCTCTCTTTCCTTTCCTCCTGCCTCCAAGACCTCATTCTATCTTAGTCTCCTTTGCTGAATCCTTCTCATCTTCCTGACCCTTAAATGAGGGCCCAAGTCTGGCTTCTCTATCAACCTTCGTAACTAGATCATCTCGTTCAGTGTTATGGTTTTAAAGGCGTCTTAAAGCTGATTACTCCAAAATTTCCATCTCCAGCAGAAATCTCTTCTATGAGGTCCAGATTCATATGTGCGGCTTCCCACTTGACATTTCCATTTGGTAGACTAATAGGCATATTAAACTTAACATGTCCCAAACTGAACTTTTCATTTCCACACCATTCCTTTCTTGGTAAATGGCAGATCTACTTTTCAGTAGATCTGAAAAACTTTAAAATTATCGTAATCTCTCCCACATCAGTCTACTAATAAAGTCTCTTGGCTCAGCTCTCATATATATCTAGCATCTGACTGTGTCTTCCCTCCCCATCTACAGCCATTCTAGCTCTAGTGACTGTTGTCTTCCATCTGAGTTATTGTAATGGCCTCCTAACAAATCTCCTTGCTTTCATGTTGCCCCTACTCCTCCTCACAGCTGCCAGAAAGATCATCCTTTTCACAGCATAAGCCAGCATGTCACTTTATCACAGACTGGGTCCCTGGAAGCAGACTGAGGTCATGTTTAGCATGAAGGACTTTTTAAAGGAGTGCTTTTGGGATCAACGTTTGTAGAAGGGAGTGGAAGGATCAGGCTTCAGCAGAAGTCAACAGGTTATGCCGGCCCAGTGATAGTCTTGGCCAACCACACGTTGGTCTTTCAAGCTGGAAGGGCTCTTCAAAGTTGTCTCAAGTTGGGCTAAGATAGCCAGGTCTTTATGTTCCCTCATCAGTCAGTCTTGGCTGTGGTCTGTTCCATGAAGGCTACGGGCTCTGGCAAAGCAGCCCTCTGTAGCTGAGGCAGTCCTGAAAGCGGCATTACCAGTCAGCCGGTAGCACTTCCAGACAGCAGGCGCTCACTGGAGGGGGGTGTGGGTAGCACAGCACTCTCCTCTCTCTCGTGGCTCTCCGTCTCGTTCAGAATCAGATCCAGTGCCTTCGCCGTCTCCCTCCGTCTTTCAGAATCAGATCCAGTGCCTTCGCCGTCTCCCTCCGTCTTTCAGAATCAGATCCAGTGCCTTCGCCATCTCTTTCGCCGTCCTCTCCTCCAGCGCTTCTCTGTGATCACTCTCTAAAGCCACACTTGCCACCTGGCAATTCCTTAAGCCTCTCATCACTACACTCCTGTCTTGGCACTTGCTGTTCCTTCTACCTGCTGCTGCTGCTAAGTCGCTCCAGAAGGCAGCCCACCAGGCTCCGCGGTCCCTGGGATTCTCCAGGCAAGAACCCTGGAGTGGGTTGCCATTTCCTTCTCCAATGCATGAAAGTGAAAAGGGAAAATGAAGTCACTCAGTCGTATCCGACACTTCGCGACCCCATAGACGGCAGCCCACCAGGCTCCCCCGTCCAGGGGATTTTCCAGGCAAGAGTACTGGAGTGGGCTGCCGTTGCCTTCTCTGCCTTCTACCTGCAGAGCTCTTCAATTAGGTATCTACAGGGCTAGCTCCTGCACTTCATTCAAGTCTCTACTCAAATTTCACTTTATCAGAGGAGCATTCTTTCAACAACCTGTAGCAAACAGCACACTGTCCTTTCACTCTGTTACCTTATTTCACTTAGTTTCTCTTTTTAGCTCTTATTTCATGATCCAACATAGTTATAGTTTATTTATTTATTATCCGTCCATCTGCTCCCTCCATTTGGAAATGAGTTCCATAAAAGAGGGGACTTTGTTTTTATTTATTACTACATTCCCAGGGACTACAACAGTGCCTGGCACATTGTAACTGCTCAACAAATATTTGTTAACACAGTTACTTGAGGGGCAGTGCAGTATTCCATAGTAAACAAGAGCTAAGGCCTTGGACTGAAACAAACCTAAATCTTACTTGTGGGTCTAAACTTATGATCTGTGAAATGTAGGATAAGGTATTTGCAATCTCTGCATTTGAGCTCCATCAGCTGTAAAATGTAGGTAATTATAGTACACTGGCTACATAATAAATTTGGGATGAGGCAAATGGAATAATGTGTGTAAAGTACCTGACATATAACACAAAGAATTTAAAAGTTGCTTATAAGCACAGGACCTAGCATCTAGTATGCTCAATAGTTGGTATTTTTTTTTAATCACTTCATGATAAATACATGGAATAATATGTGGTCAAAGTAGTTTTTGATGAACACAGACTTGTTTAAATGATGCAAAAAAGTTCTTGAGTTTTTCATTTTAGAGTGCAGGGTAGCTAGCCTGGGCTAATGTCTCACTCTTGTTAATAGGGAGAAATTTGGTTTAAATCAATCTCAATGACAACAAAAATGTCAATATGTGGTGTTGTGAATAAGTGTTCTTTAAGCACAACTTTGTCACTTTATACATGAATTTATACCCTATGTCTAAGTCCATTCAAAGTTGCATTGTCTTTTAGGTGGGTGAAGAAAAGTTTCTATTTAAAAGAATTGGGATTTCTTGAGAAAAACAAATCATTCTTTTGTAATCTATTATATATTATTATAATATTATATATTCGAATTCTATGTAGAATCCTATGTAGAATTCGAATTCTATATATAATTCTATCATATTATTAAGTCGCTCAGTCATGTCCGACTCTTTGCGACCCCATAGATTATAGCCTACCTGGCTCCTCCATCCATGGGATTTTCCAGGCAAGAGTACTGGAGTGGATTTGCCATTTCCTTTTCCAGAGGATCTTCCCAACCCAGGGATCGAACCAGGAACCCCACATTGTAGGCAGACGCTTTACCATCTGGGAAGCCACCAGGGAAGCCTATATTATTAGAATAATGATTCTAATTAAATAATCATTCTATAATTGATGTTTTGTAAACGCGGATGTTTGGATCACCAATTTCTGAAACTATGTATGAAAAGACTGTTGCAATGCTTCTTATAAAGAGTGTATATTTATTGCATGAAGGCTTCTTCAGCAGTTTTATTGATAATGAAAATGCAGGTGAGAAGTCAGAGGGGAACATGTATTAAGCTCTTGTTTATCTTGTTTATATACAAACAATTAGAAAATTAAAAAGAAAAAAATTTTTGCAAATTTTATTTAAATTGTTACTAGCCTACACAAGTAAATGTTCCTCTTGGCAGTAACAGCAGAAAGAAAAGGTGTGAACACAGAAAGCGAAGACTAACTTTTAACGTCTGCTGTACCCGCCCCCCCCACCCCACCCCCCGGATTAGCCTAAAAGCAGGCGAGCAGGCGAAGTAGCCTCACTAGAGCAGGAGGGATACCCAGGTCACCAACCATAAGGGCCACCTATCGAATGTATCCGGAAAACCACTGTTTGTAAGGTGCGAGGAAATACTAGCTGGCCAATTATTTCTTATATTTTACCAATCGGCGTGTATAAAAAAGATAGCTTTAAGTAGCAACAATAAGAGGAGAAGGCAACGGCACCCCACTCCAGTACTCTTGCCTGGAAAATCCCATGGACGGAGGAGCCTGGTGGGCTGCAGTCCATGGAGTCGCTAAGAGTCGGACACGATTAAGCGANAGACGCTTACTCCTTGGAAGAAAAGTTATGACCAGCCTAGATAGTATATTCAAAAGCAGAGACATTACTTTGCCGACTAAGGTCCTGTGGTCATGTATGGATGTGAGAGTTGGACTGTGAAGAAGGCTGAGTGCCAAAGAGAGTCCCTTGGACTGCAAGGAGATCCAACCAGTCCATTCTGAAGGAGATCAACCCTGGGATTTCTTTGGAAGGAATGATGCTAAAGCTAAAACTGCAGTACTTTGGCCACCTCATGCGAAGAGTTGACTCGTTGGAAAAGACTCTGATGTTGGGAGGGATTGGGGGCAGGAGGAGAAGGGGACGACCAAGGATGAGATGGCTGGATGGCATCCCGGACTCGATGGACGTGAGTCTGAGTGAACTCTGGGAGATGGTGATGAACAGGGAGGCCTGGCGTGCTGCAATTCATGAGCTTGCAAAGAGTTGGACACGACTGAGCGACTGAACTGAACCGAACCATAAAAACTACCTGGGTTCAATCCCTGGGCCAGTAAGTTCCCCTAGACAAGAGAATGGCCACCCACTCCAGTATTTCTGCCTGGAGAATTCCATGGACAGAGGAGGGTGGTGGGCTACAGTCTGTGCAGTCACAAGGAGTCAAACACAACTGAGTAATTATAACTTTCACTTTCATAGAAACTATTATGGGGACTGATCAGTTGAGAAAGGTGTCAACTGTTGTATTGGGGTCCTGGCACCCCTTCTGTGAAGGCAGGAGGTCTGAGTTACTGGGACACAGAGAAGCTGCTGTATACCAACAAATGTGGAAGTCTTTTTTGAAACTTCTATTTGTTTATTTATTTTGGCTGTGCTGGGACTTTGTTGCTGCGCTTGCTTCTCTCTAGCTGTGGCGAGCGGGGCTACTCTCCAGTTGCGGTGCCTGGGTTTCTCATTGCGGCGGCCTCTCTCGTTGTGAAGTGCACAGGCTGTAGGGCACACAGGCCTCAGTAGCTGCAGCTCCCGGGCTCTAGAGCACCGCCTTAATAGTTGTGGTGCACGGGCTTAGTTGCTCCGAGGCATGTGGAATCTTCCCAGATCAGGGATCCAACGTGTGTCTCCTGCATTTGCAAGCAGGTTGTTTACCATTGAGCCACCAGGGAAGCCTTGGAAGTCTTTTAACATTTTAACAATGGGGTAACGGTACTGGTACGTCCTGCTAAATGTCAGCACTGCACAGATACACAGATAAAAGACCGAGGTCCAGCCTCTCACTTTGCTTCTATTTATCCAGGTGGCTTCTCTCAGCATCTTGCAGAATGGATACCCCAGGAAACTGCATCCCTGCAGAGCTCTGGCAGGTAATTTGCAGCCCAAACCAAAGGCCATTTCTATAAGGACACACCTTCCTTTTCAGTACTGAAACCTTGAAAACCACAGTCCAACCCAGAGAGCACAGTCAACGGGGCCCAACCACAGTTGGCACCATTTGTATTTTTAAAGCCAAAGATGCGTGGAACTTAAATCAGACAGGAAGGTTCCAAATATACCCAAGGGAATTGAAAGAAGATAAATCAACAGAGAGATAGGTGGTAAGGTTTGTACCTCAAGAGAACCTTTTCATTTACTGTCAGAGGGCAGGTCCACACATGACATTCCTCCAGATTCCTCTGTCACCAGCCTCGTAGCACCTAGGGATCTGCCTCGTCTTGGTTCTTGCTGCCTGCACCCTGCTGTTGCTGTTGCCATTGTTCAGTCGGTAAGCTGTGTCTAAGTCTTTGTGACCCCATGGACTGCAGGATGCTAGGCTTCCCTGTCCTTCAGGATCTCCCAGAGTTTGTCCAAACTCATGTCCATTGAGTCAATGACACCATCCAACCATCTCATCTTCTGTGGCCTTCTTCTCCTCCTGCCCTCAATCTTTTCCAGCATCAAGTTCTTTTCCAGGGAGCCAGCTCTTGGCATCAGGTGGCCAAAGGATTGGAGCTTCAGCCCACACCCTGCATCCAAGTAATACTGAACCAACTGTGGTATAAGAACATATCCTGTTGCTTCATACCCCCCTTTCCATTCCATTATAATCCATGTCTCAAGTCTAGAAAATTACCTAGTTGCCTCCATCTAAGTATCCTGGGTAACCTAAGGCTTGATAGATATCAGGTCACAGCTCTTTGGAGAAGTAAAGTTCTGTTCAATGTATTCTATGATCGCAGGATGAAAATGAGCAGAGCTTAAAAGCCAAAAGATTAGCCATACTCAAGTGGAGTAGTGGAAATGAGGAGGAACTGGAACTGTCATACATTGGTGTTCAGTTCAGTTCAGTCGCTCAGCCGTATCCGACTCTGCGACCCCATGGACTGCAGCATGCCAGGTCTCCCTGTCCATCACCAACTCCCGGAGTTCACTCAAACTCACATACATTGCTGATAGGAATGCAAAATGGCACAATGACTTGGAAAACAATTTGGCAGCTTCTTACAAAGTTAAACATAAACCTACTGTATGATCCAGCCATTCTAGTCCTAAGTATTTATATAGAAATAAAAGCATATATTCTTACAGGATTTTTATACAAATGTTCATGGAAATTTTATTTGTAACAGCCAACAACTAGAAATAAGCAGATGACCTTGAATAAGTGAATGCCTAAAGAAAATGTGGTGTGTCTGTTCACTAGAATACTGTTGTTGTTTTCATTGTTTAATTGTTCAGTTGTGTCTGACTCTTTGTGACCCCATGATCTGTGGCCCACCCAGGCTCCTCTATCCATGGGATTTCCCAGGCAAGTATATTGGAGTGGGTTGCCATTTCCTTCTGCAAGGGATCTTTCCAACCTAGGGACCAAACCCAGTTCCCCTGCATTGGCAGGCAGATTCTTTATTGCTGAGTGACCAGGGAAGCCCTCGCTAGAATAGTACTCAGCAGTAAAAAGTGATGAACTCTTGATTAACACAAAAACATGCATGAGTCTCAAAGAAATGGTGCTCAGTGGAAGTAACTAGATAAGAAAAGAGTACGGACTTTCTACCTTTATAAAATCATAGAAAATACCAAGTCATCTACAGTAGATCAAGGCTGAAAAAGTAGATCAGGGCTTCCTTAGGGGATGTATAGAGAGGGCTAGGGAGGAAACACTATAAACAGGCAAGAAGAAATTGGAAGAGGTGATTAAATATAGTCATTATTTTTATTATGATGATGGTTTCACACGTGTATGAATAGGTTCAGTTCAGTTCAGTCACTCAGTCATGTCCAACTATTTGCGACCCCATGAATTGCAGCACACCAGGCCTCCCTGTCCATCACCAACTCCCAGAGTTCACTCAAACTCACGTCCATCGAGTCAGTGATGCCATCAAGCCATCTCATCCTCTGTCGTCCCCTTCTCCTCCCACTCCCAATCCCTCCCAGCATCAGAGTCTTTTCCAATGAGTCAACTCTTCGCATGAGGTGGCCAAAGTACTGGAGTTTCAGCTTTAGCATCATTCCTTTCAAAGAACACCCAGGACTGATCTCCTTTAGAATGGACTAGTTGGATCTCCTTGCAGTTCAAGGGACTCTCAAGAGTCTTCTCCAACACCACAGTTCAAAAGCATCAATCCTTCGGCGCTCAGCTTTCTTCACAGTCCAATTCTCACATCCATACATGACCACTGGAAAAACCATAGCCTTGACTAGACAGACCTTTGTTGGCAAAGTAATGTCTCTGCTTTTCAATATGCTATCTAGGTTGGTCATAACGTTCCTTCCAAGGAGTAAGAGTCTTTTAATTTCATGGCTGCAATCAACATCTGCAGTGATTTTGGAGCCCCCCCAAAAAAACTCTGACACTGTTTCCACTGTTTCCCCATCTATTTCCCATGAAGTGATGGGACCAGATGCCATGATCTTCGTTTTCTGAATGTTGAGCTTTAAGCCAACTTTTTCACTTAG
>SJYX01015097.1:212710-284349 GCA_006410675.1 Oreotragus oreotragus | reverse complement strand
GTATGGGGATGATCTGGAGGGATGATGTGGGGTGGGAGGTGGGAGGGGGGTTCATGTTTGGGAGTTCGTGTAAAAAAATAAATAAATAAATTTTTAAAAAAAGTCTAGTATTGCTAACCTTAAAAAATAAAATAAAATAAAATAAAAGACTGTCCAATGATAAAATAAAATGTTGTAGAGGTAGTAAGTTCCCAGTCCCTAGAAGGGTCAATTTGATGACCATTAAGCAGCTCTAAAAATGAATTCTTGCCTTGTTTGGCCAATTATCTTACATGATTCCTCGGATTCTTTTAAACTCTAAACTCACCCATTCACTGAGACAACACTGGCAGGATGTATTTGCTGGGAGCAAATTCCCTGTTGCTGATGCTCACGAAAACAACCATTAGGAATCTTCCACAAGAATAAAAGAAGTGAAAATAATTCAAAGGACTAGGACTTCAAAGAAGTAAAGTTGAAAGCAAATCAGTTCTTCAGATATAGAAATTACAAGTGAGTACAAAGAGAACAGTGAGTGATGGAACTCTGGGCAGAGGTGGGTGGGTGGGTGGCAGATAGTCTGAGTGTGAGAATACTTGAGATGAGGGAGGTTGGCATTGAGGGGTTGTCTAGAAAACCTAAGATGTTGGTATAAAAAATTGAGAACAGGAGGTCTCAGCAGGGATTGGGAGGCTGGGGTCTAGGGATGTTTCATCACAGATGCTGCTGGACTTAATTTGGAATAATCTTCTGAAGAACAAAATATACCCCCATGTTCAAAAACTTCCAATAGCTTCCTTTTGTACTTAGTATAGCATTAAAATTCTTCACCAGTTTCACAGGTACTGCTAAGTGAAAATAGCAAAATGCAGGGAAATGCACAACAAAAATGGAATAGCATTAAAAACAAAGACAATAAAAACTTCCTCTTGTATGTGTATTCTACATGAGCCGTTTACACAAGGGCACCACTGTCGATGACGACACTAAATTAAAACCTCCCCAAAAGCCTGTCCCTGGTCCTCTACAAGCCCCACTCTGGCATATGGTGCTGCTCCAGGGGGAGACAGGGATAATTGCTAGAAGCAGAGGGGGTCCAATGAGGAGCAGTTGTGATCCCACCAGCCACCTGGATGAAGCAATTAAATGATCAAGTGAGTGAATAGTAACAAGATGCCAGAGGGATGAAAACTGACTTGGGTGAAGGGAAAATGAGGTCATCTCCCTCACTCCTAAAAACCAAGGTGAATGTTAAGGGCAGACCCTTCTCCTTATCCCACGTTTCCTCCTTGGCTCATAGCAGAGAGGACAACTCTCTGCTCTTATGGGAGGGAGGCTGCCAAACTCTCTCGACTCTTCAGTCCTCCCCAAGAAAGTGGAAGTCACTCAGTTGTGTCTCTTTGCGACCCCATGGACTGTACAGTCGGACTCATGGATTCTCCAGGCCAGAATACTGGAATGGGTAGCCTTTCCTTTCTCCAGGGGATCTTCCCAACCCAGGGATTGAACCCTGGTCTCCTGCATTGCAGGTGGATTCTTTACCAGCTGAGCCACAAGGGACACCTGAGAATACTGGAGTGGGTAGCTTATCCCTTCTCCAGAGGATCTTCCCACCCAGGAACCGAACCGGGGTCTCCTGCATTGCAGGCGGATTCTTTACGAGCTGAGCTATCAGGGAAGCCCCCAGATAGTTAGATAAATAGTTCAGTTCAGTTCAGTCGCTCAGTCGTGTCTGACTCTTTGCGACCCCATGAATCGCAGCACGCCAGGCCTCCCTGTTCATCACCATCTCTCGGAGTTCACTCAGACTCACATTCTTCAAGTCCGTGATGCCATCCAGCCATCTCATCCTCGGTCGTCCCCTTCTCTTCCTGCCCCCAATCCTTCCCAGTATCAGAGTCTTTTCCAATGAGTCAACTCTTCGCATGAGGTGGCCAAAGTACTGGAGTTTCAGCTTTAGCATCATTCCTTCCAAAGAAATCCCAGGGTTGATCTCCTTCAGAATGGACTGGTTGGATCTCCTTGCAGTCCAAGGGACTCTCAAGAGTCTTCTCCAACACCACAGTTCAAAAGCATCGATTCTTCGGCGCTCAGCTTTCTTCACAGTCCAACTTTCACATCCATACATGACCACAGGAAAAACCATAGCCTTGACTAGGCGGACCTTAGTCGGCAAAGTAATGTCTCTGCTTTTGAATATATTATCTAGGTTGGTCATAACTTTTCTTCCAAGGAGTAAGCGTCTTCTAATTTCAAGGACTAACACAACTGAACAGAGAGCAACACCTACTGGATGGATCCCAGTTTACTGAAGGGCAAGGCCTCAGAGGTTGTTAGGACCACTGTGCAAAACTGCCTCTGTGAACACACCCCAGACACCCCTCTCCTGTCTTCTGTGTCCCATAAACCTACTGGCCTCACACTTCTACAGTTGGATGGCAGCTCAACTGTCTTCAGTTTCAAGCAGGAAGACTAGGAAGCTCTGCTAGCCCCAGGCCACGTTCTCATTCAATGTGTAACTGGACACTCAATATAGGAAGTGTTTAGGGGAGTTGGGCAGCTACCAATATGAAGGGAACCGTGTGCTTTGTAGGGGAACCCATCAGTCAGAATCCTGGAATAGGGGAGAAGAGAGATTGGTAAGATCTGGCCACCATGAGAGTCTTAAACAGTGAAGAAAACCAATAGGTTACACAAAGCAAGTAGCAAAGCAGTCTATGTACAGACAAGCGCCTCAGGCACCCCTCTATCTCCTGCCAACGTCATCACCACAACTGTGAGGTACTTGCTTTTATCTCCATTTCATATATGATTAGGGCAGACTCAGACAGCTATGGATGGAATGTTTGTGTCGCCCCTGAATTCTTCCATTAACACCTAATCCACAGTGTGATGGTATTAAGAGGTGGGGCCCTTGGATGTGATTAGGTCATGAGGGCAGAGCCTTCATGAATGTGGGTAGTGCCCTTATAAAAGAGACACCCAGAGTGCTCTACCCCCTCCAACCACTGGAAGACATGGTGAAAAGATGAAAGTTTATGAATCAGGATGAGGGCTATCACCAGACACCAAATCTGCCAGCACCATGAGCTTCGACTGCTCAGACTCCAAAACTGTAAGAAATGAATTTCTGTTCTTAAGCCACTCAGTCTATGATACTTGTTAATAGCACCCCAAACAGACAGAAACGTATAGAGTTAAAATAACAGGGAACTATATTCAATATCCTGTGATAAACCATAATGGAAAATAATATTTAAAAGAATGTATATATATCTCTGAGTCACTTTGCTGTACAGCAATGATTGGCACCACACTATAAATCAACTACACTTCAATAAAAAAAAATTTTTTAATAACTATTCGTGGCACCAGCTGGCTCCAGAGGGCTCTTAATCACTGAACTATTCTACATCTTTAAATACATGAAGAAATACTGTAATTATTTTCTTACTAATATAAACTGAAAGAGAAAATCACCAAACCGAGAATGCCCAGCAGCTCCTCTAAACCAAAGACAGGCAGGAAATCACAAAGCAATGTGGGGGAGTGGGGAGAGTTCAGAGTTTAATCCCAAAAGACCTGGGTTCAAGTCTAAACTCTACCATGAAACAGCAGCTGCTTCATCGGGGGAAACTGCATATCCTACAAGGCTCAGACAAGATCATACATGATGGCACTTTGTACATACAACATTATGTTGGAACAAGTATTTACTTTACACGGCAGTAGTTACAGTCGTCACAGGTCAACAACTTTGAGTTGATTCAGTGATTCTTCGTTCAGGGTGATTTTGTCTCCCACAGGACACTGGGCAATGTCTGGAGACATTTATGGTTGTCAAAACTTGGGGGAGGGGACACTACTGACATCTAGTGGGTAGAGGCCAGAGATGCTAATGCTAAACATTCTAAAATGTGCGAGACAGCCCCCTAAAACAAAGCCCGAAATGTCAATAGTGCCAAGGCTGAGAAACACTGGTTTGGAATGCATTCATGTGTCATAGCAAATCAGGAACAGAGGTGGTATTCCATACACATTTGTTGAAATATGAAGAGAGAAACAAAGGATGATCAAACTTTATAATGTGGCTAATCTGAGCAAACAATGTTGGATAAGTAAATAAACAAGATATAAATAGGCCAGGATGACCGGGGGTAAGCAACATCCTTGGAACTTGAGGTGAGGTTTATGGTCCAACCTCAGCCTCACTTAGGCACCTGTCAGAAAGAATCCCAGATGCTACCTAAAGCTACTGAATCAGACTCTGCACTATAACAAGGTCCTGGTGATCTGTAGGCTTGCTAAAGCTTGAAAAACACTCTCCAAGAGTCTATACTTAATGGCAGGTTAATTTCCAATAGCAGCCCTAGAATCTGCCTGCCAGTGCAGGAGACACAAGTTCGATCATTGGGTCAGGAAGATCCCCTGGAGAAGGGAATGGCAACCCACTTCAATATTCTTGCCTGGGAAATCCCACGGAGAGAGGAGCCTGGTAGGCTATAGTCCATGGGGTTGCAAAGAGTCAGACACGACTGAGCGTGCACACACACACATTCCAACTGCTGTGTGCAGAAGCTAAGGTGTCTTTAAGATGAGCCCAGCTGGAGCATGCCTCTTGAATGTAACCCAGCTCCATCCACAGGTGGCCTTTCCACCTGGATACTCTCCATTTGGATAACAGAAAGCGCATCCCCCAGGCACATTAGCAAATCTTCTCACTTTGTTCACAAGTACAGCGCTGAATATAATGAAATATGGCACATTATCAATACCCCCTATGCAGAAACTGCACACAATGCCAAAGCTGAAGGATTCTTTGAAGGGGAAAAGAAAACTCTATTGCAACTTTTATTTGGAGCTTGATTGCTCCATTGCTTCTTGCCCTCCAGGTGAAGGGGCAGCCAAGAAAAATACATTCTGTGTGACACCGTGAGCTTGGAGAATGTTCTGAATGCTGCTCATTCTGTGACTTGTTGCACTGAGAGGGGAAAAGAAGGCCCTGCATCAGCTCCAAAGCCAAGCATTTCCTCCAATCAGGATTCTCCTATTCCTTCTTCAAAGAACAAGAGGTCATAAGAACACAGATTTATCCAGCATTGACTTACTGGGCAATGTCTGGAGACATTTATGGTTGTCAAAACTTGGGGGAGGGGACACTACTGACATCTAGTGGGTAGAGGCCAGAGATGCTAATGCTAAACATTCTAAAATGTGCGAGACAGCCCCCTAAAACAAAGCCCGAAATGTCAATAGTGCCAAGGCTGAGAAACACTGGTTTGGAATGCATTCATGTGTCATAGCAAATCAGGAACAGAGGTGGTATTCCATACACATTTGTTGAAATATGAAGAGAGAAACAAAGGATGATCAAACTTTATAATGTGGCTAATCTGAGCAAACAATGTTGGATAAGTAAATAAACAAGATATAAATAGGCCAGGATGACCGGGGGTAAGCAACATCCTTGGAACTTGAGGTGAGGTTCATGGTCCAACCTCAGCCTCACTTAGGCACCTGTCAGAAAGAATCCCAGATGCTACCTAAAGCTACTGAATCAGACTCTGCACTATAACAAGGTCCTGGTGATCTGTAGGCTTGCTAAAGCTTGAAAAACACTCTCCAAGAGTCTATACTTAATGGCAGGTTAATTTCCAATAGCAGCCCTAGAATCTGCCTGCCAGTGCAGGAGACACAAGTGCGATCATTGGGTCAGGAAGATCCCCTGGAGAAGGGAATGGCAACCCACTTCAATATTCTTGCCTGGGAAATCCCACGGAGAGAGGAGCCTGGTAGGCTATAGTCCATGGGGTTGCAAAGAGTCAGACACGACTGAGCGTGCACACACACACATTCCAACTGCTGTGTGCAGAAGCTAAGGTGTCTTTAAGATGAGCCCAGCTGGAGCATGCCTCTTGAATGTAACCCAGCTCCATCCACAGGTGGCCTTTCCACCTGGATACTCTCCATTTGGATAACAGAAAGCGCATCCCCCAGGCACATTAGCAAATCTTCTCACTTTGTTCACAAGTACAGCGCTGAATATAATGAAATATGGCACATTATCAATACCCCCTATGCAGAAACTGCACACAATGCCAAAGCTGAAGGATTCTTTGAAGGGGAAAAGAAAACTCTATTGCAACTTTTATTTGGAGCTTGATTGCTCCATTGCTTCTTGCCCTCCAGGTGAAGGGGCAGCCAAGAAAAATACATTCTGTGTGACACCGTGAGCTTGGAGAATGTTCTGAATGCTGCTCATTCTGTGACTTGTTGCACTGAGAGGGGAAAAGAAGGCCCTGCATCAGCTCCAAAGCCAAGCATTTCCTCCAATCAGGATTCTCCTATTCCTTCTTCAAAGAACAAGAGGTCATAAGAACACAGATTTATCCAGCATTGACTAAGTGTCATGGTGCTCTTCGAAGTATTTCACCTATATAAGCTCATTTAATACTTGCATACCCTGTGAGGGAGTAGCTCTCAATATCCCCATTTCATACATGAGGAAACTTTAACACTGAGAAGTTAAGTAACTTTCCCAGCGTCAGATATCGAGGAAGCAGTGAAGCCAAGATTTGAACCTAAGATATCTGGCCATCTGGCTTCAGTCACTGCTCATAACCCCTCCACCATCCTGTTTACACTCGACTATGTATTAAGGACTCTCAGAGGATTTTATAAGAATCAATAAGATGACATTTCTGCCCTGATGGAATATCCAGTCTGGTGAAGTGAGACAGTTAAACAGATAAAACACATCATACTAGGCACTTGAAGAAAAATGCACTCTTTTCTCTCTTTGGCACCATCATATCCCTCCTTATTTTCTGTCTTTATTCTAATTTGACTCAGTGTTTTAGAATCACAAGACAGGTTGCAACATATCAGTTACCTTCTAGATGGTGACTGAATAATGGTTGAATGAATGAATGAATAAAGTAAATTCACAAGTGAGTGCAGTCCCATAGTGAGGTTTTAAGAAAATAATGCACTATGAATGACTATGACTCTTACAGCCAATATCTGTGGGTTTATCTTTCCTGTCCAGCACTATCTCCCAACCCCCTTCCTTACTTGTGGAATCACCCTTTCCCCCAACTCTATCCGTACAGTTCCCACTGGAGCTGCCAGGACCTGACGCTGCAGGACTCCTTGCCTTAGTTGACAGACCATGGTGAGCTCCTAGAATGAGCTGAGCCAAGCAGTTCCAATCCTTAGAAATTCTGGAATCAAGAAAAAGGAAATCAGAAATGCTCTCCCTAGGCAGTTAAAACTGTGTGAGGGGGAAGAAAAAAAATGGGATCTGCTGTCATCTACTTTTTCAATGACAGGGAGAAGACTTGCCTGCAATAAGAGGGCTGCATAAAGCTTTATGCTAATGTGCAGCCCAGAGGCAAAGATGAGAGATGGACAGAAATTACTTCTGACATCATTCAAGTCGCTATTTCCACACACTTAACCTCTCTGAGCTTTCATTTTCTTTCTGTAAAATAAGGAGGGGGAAATCACATCCTAAAAGGCTATGTATCACCACTGTTCAAGGAAGAAGGGGCTGGCTCCAACCAGGCAATGTCCAAGCAACATTGGCCCTCCCTCCCATATTCATCCTCACAGCCCCAACCACCAGAAAGCAATGCCAGTCGAGAGAATCCAGTTCCTTTTGTTCCTGAGTTCTATCAAACTCCTCCTGATAAACATGCACAGGTAAATATGCAAAAAAGATTGCCCTGACAGGCAGCAGTTTGTCTCAGATGAATCTCATGTTACTCATGAATAAAATGGCTATAAGTTTACACCACTGGTTTCCTATGTTTTGGGACACCAAAGGGTCTGCTGACCTGGAAGGGCTCAGCATTCAAATTCTGCTCTTGTAGGGCTGCAAGCCCATGCCCACTTGACTCTCACCAAACATCTGGCCCAAACAAGGTCATTTCCCAGGCTCATGACTAAGTTACACTGCTCCTTGATGATAGCACAGTAGCATCATTGAGTTCCAACCACAGTACCAAGGGTAGAAACAGCCTCTAAAATTCCCTATACCCATAGTTTTCACACTTGTCTCTGAGGAGCCTCAAAGGTCACCTGGGGAGAAGGAGGGAGGTTAAATGTGATGGTCCTTGTTCTATTGCAGCTCTACTTAGAAGTGATATAAATCTGTGGGTTTTGCACATACTGAGGTTCTCCAGAGAAACAGAACCAAAAGGAGATAGATGCATGGATGGATGGATAAATGAATAGATAGAAAGGTGCGGAGATTTACTATAGGGATTGGCTCAAGTGGCTGTGCAGACTGAGAGGTCCTACAACTTGCCATCTGGAAGCCAGGAGACCAAGAAACCCAGTGGTGTATTCAGTGCAAGTCTAAAGGCTTCAGAATCAGAAGAGCTGGTGCTGTAAATCCCTGTCTGAGCCTGGACATCTGAGAACCAGGAAAGATGGCTGCCTTAGCTAAAGCAGGATTAATTTGTCCTTCCTTCACCTTTCTGTTCTATTTGGGGCCACAGTGGGTTGGGTCTTTATTCGAAGAAGATCTTTACTCGACCTTCTAATTCAGATGCCGATCTCTTCCAGTGACATCCTCACATCACCCAGAAATAATGTTTACTAGCTCTCTGGGTATCCTTTAGCCCGGTCAAGTTGACACATAAAACTAATCATCAACATACCAGGTAATACATTGTGACATTCTACTTTATTTAAAATGAAAAAGGCAATAATGCCTCAAAAAGTCCGAAATGCAGTACTTGGATGCAATCTCAAAAATGAAAGAATGATCTCTGTTCGTTTCCAACGCAAAACATTCAATATCACAGTTATCCAAGTCTATGCCCCAACCAGTAATGCTGAAGAAGCTGAAGTTGAACGGTTTTATGAAGACCTGCATTGGAGAAGGAAATGGCAACCCACTCCAGTATTCTTGCCTGGAGAATCCCAGGGATGGGGGAGCCTGGTGGGCTGCTGTCTATGGGGTCACACAGAGTCGGACACGACTGAAGTGACTTAGCAGCAGCAGCAGCAGCACAAGACCTTTTAGAACTAACACCCCAAAAAGATGTCCTTTTCATTATAGGGGACTGGAAAGCTAAAGTAGGAAGTCAGGAAACACCTGGAGTAACAGGCAAATTTGGCCTTGGAATGCAGAATGAAGCAGGGCAAAGACTAATAGAGTTTTGCCAAGAAAATGCACTGGTCATAGCAAACACTCTCTTCCAACAACACAAGAGAAGACTCTACACATGGACATCACCAGATGGTCAACACCGAAATCAGATTGATTATATTCTTTGCAGCCAAAGATGGAGAAGCTCTATACAGTCAACAAAAACAAGACCAGGAGCTGACTGTGGCTCAGATCATGAACTCCTTATTTCCAAATTCAGACTTAAATTGAAGAAAGTAGGGAAAACCGCTAGACCATTCAGGTATGACCTAAATCAAATCCCTTATGATTATACAGTGGAAGTGAGAAATAGATTTAAGGGCCTAGATCTGATAGATAGAGTTCCTGATGAACTATGGAATGAGGTTCGTGACATTGTACAGGAGACAGGGATCAAGACCATCCCCATGGAAAAGAAATGCAAAAAAGCAAAATGGCTGTCTGGAGAAGCCTTACAAATAGCACTGAAAAGAAGAGAGGCGAAAAGCAAAGGAGAAAAGAAAAGATATAAGCATCTGAATGCAGAGTTCCAAAGAATAGCAAGAAGAGATAAGAAAGCCTTCTTCAGCAATCAATGCAAAGAGATAGAGGAAAACAACAGAATGGGAAAGACTAGAGATCTCTTCAAGAGAATTGGAGATACCAAGGGAACATTTCATGCAAAGATGGGCTCGATAAAGGATAGAAATGGTATGGACCTAACAGAAGCAGAAGATATTAAGAAGAGGTGGCAAGAATACACAGAAGAACTGTACAGAAAAGATCTTCACGACCCAGATAATCATGAGGATGTGATCACTAATCTAGAGCCAGACATCTTGGAATGTGAAGTCAAGTGGGCCTTAGAAAGCATCACTAAGAACAAAGCTAGTGGAGGTGATGGAATTCCAGTTGAGCTGTTTCAAATCCTGGAAGATGATGCTGTGAAAGTGCTGCACTCAATATGCCAGCAAATTTGGAAAACTCAGCAGTGGCCACAGGACTGGAAAAGGTCAGTTTTCATTCCAATTCCAAAGAAAGGCAATGCCAAAGAATGCTCAAACTACCGCACAATTGCACTCATCTCACACGCTAGTAAAGTAATGCTCAAAATTCTCCAAGCCAGGCTTCAGCAATATGTGAACCGTGAACTCCCTGATGTTCAAGCTGGTTTTAGAACAGGCAGAGGAACCAGAGATCAAATTGCCAACATCCGCTGGATCATGGAAAAAGCAAGAGAGTTCCAGAAAAACATCTATTTCTGCTTTATTGACTATGCCAAAGCCTTTGACTGTGTGGATCACAATAAACTGTGGAAAATTCTGAAAGAGATGGGAATACCAGACCACCTAACCTGCCTCTTGAGAAATCTGTATGCAGGTCAGGAAGCAACAGTTAGAACTGGACATGGAACAACAGACTGGTTCCAAATAGGAAAAGGAGTACGTCAAGGCTGTATATTGTCTCCCTGCTTATTTAACTTATATGCAGAGTACATCATGAGAAACGCTGGACTGGAAGAAACACAAGCTGGAATCAAGATTGCCGGGAGAAATATCAATAACCTCAGATATGCTGATGACACCACCCTTATGGCAGAAAGTGAGGAGGAGCTAAAAAGCCTCTTGATGAAAGTGAAGGAGGAGAGCGAAAAAGTTGGCTTAAAGCTCAACATTCAGAAAACGAAGATCATGGCATCCGGTCCCATCACTTCATGGGAAATAGATGGGGAAACAGTGGAAACAGTGTCAGACTTTATTTTTTTGGGCTCCAAAATCACTGCAGATGGTGACTGCAGCCATGAAATTAAAAGACGCTTACTCCTTGGAAGAAAAGTTATGACCAACCTGGATAGTATATTCAAAAGCAGAGACATTACTTTGCCGACTAAGGTCTGTCTAGTCAAGGCTATGGTTTTTCCTGTGGTCATGTATGGATGTGAGAGTTGGACTGTGAAGAAGGCTGAGCCGAAGAATTGATGCTTTTGAACTGTAGTGTTGGAGAAGACTCTTGAGAGTCCCTTGGACTGCAAGGAGATCCGACCAGTCCAATGTGAAAGAGATCAACCCTGGGATTTCTTTGGAAGGAATGATGCTAAAGCTGAAACTCCAGTACTTTGGCCACTTCATGAGAAGAGTTGACTCATTGGAGAAGACTCTGATGCTGGGAGGGATTGGGGGCGGGAGGAGAAGGGGACGACCGAGGATGAGATGGCTGGATGGCATCACGGACTCAATGGACGTGAGTCTGAGTGAACTCTGGGAGATGGTGATGGACAGGGAGACCTGGCATGCTGCGATTCGTGGGGTCGCAAAGAGTCGGACACGACTGAGTGACTGAACTGAACTGAAATGAAACCAATGTCATGATCTCTTCATGGGTCCCAAACTGAAGTTCTAAAAGCATTGTTCTGACATGCCCAGAAAGCACCTCCTAGTTTGGATTGGCTTAAGTTCATTATATCAAATTTCGCAAACTGGTTCCTACCAGTTGGCAAGAGACACATGTAATCTGAGCCTCACATAGTTTGCCAGAATGATGTTTAGAAAATATATAATTTCCAAAAGCTTTAAATGGAGACGTACATTCCAGGATTCTAGGCTAGAGGGGGTAAAGGTAGAGGGGACAGGAAATAAACAGAAGGTGGTACAACACGGGGTCTACAGGTCCACGTAGCTACAGCTGGCTAGAGTTGCATAGCAGCCAATGAGTTTTATGGAACAAATCCCTTCCTGTTGACCAAGGTCCTTTTTGCTTATGGCAACTCCACTAATATGAAAAAAGATGTCTGAGTTTGCTCCCTCCACGATAGGTCTTCCCTCAAAATACCAGTCTGAACAGGAAGCAATTCCAAGACCACAAGGGCTCACCCCAAGGTCACCAAGCCCTTTCACGTGTCAAACCTCCTGCTGTAAATACCTCCTCACCATGGATTCTGCAAGTACAGCCAGCTCTCCTTTTGATAAATACCCTTTGCTAAGATGCAGGTCAGTGTAATTTTCCAAAAGGTTAGGTGGAGTGACTGCTCAGAGAGGGCTCGCTTATTATTTCAAATGCCACTCGTCCCATTCGCTAACATTCCCTGAGTTATTTACAACTCGATTCCTGCCATACCTGCCAGAGTGCCTGACCTGCCCTCCTTCTCCCCCTCCCCTCATCATCTCTCCAGCCCTGAAATTGAAGCTGGTGGCTACAGGGCAGTGCCTTCCTGAGCCAAGGAGGCCTCTAACCTAAGTTAGAGAAGCCACTGTAATGGGTAATTTTTCTCCAAGTCATGCTTAAAAGTCATGAGCAAAATTCACATACTTTGAGGCACACAAGGGGCTATCAACTGTCTCCACGTGGCTTCTAATGTTTATTACATTTTCATTTTGCTCAGCCAGATAAAAAAGTCAGTACTAATGTTTAAAACTAACAAGCCTCAAAAAAACATTTTATTTAATGCCCCTTAAATATGTGGGGCATTGCTTTGGGTCAGTAATTTCAGTTTACAATATCCATCCCATAAGCCTGCTGAAGTTATAACAAAAATGAAAATAAGGGTAACATCAAGATCTATCATTTCTTCAGTATCTGCTATGTGCCAACTTGATGCAAGTTTAGCTCTTCGCTAAGTAGATAGATAGAGAGATGGATAGATATAGTTGTTTAACTCAGAACATCTGTGCAAGTTAGGTGTCAGAGAGCTATGTCCTTTTTACAAATAAGGAAGCCAGGTCTCAGAGAGCCTCAGTGATTTTCCCATGGGCACTCAGTCTTTATTGGAGCCAGGACTGGATTTCCAGACTGTCTGAACTTTCTACCCCACCCAGTACTTCACCATCGTAATTATACTAAGAAGCACCTCCCTGTAACCAGCATCTCTGCCCATATATAAATCAAAGCACCAAGATTACTCAGTAAGAAAACTGAATATTCTGTATGGTCATGAACTTTCTTCTGGTCTGGAGTAAGAAGTCTGGAGCTAGGGTGGACCCAGCTTTCTTTCTCCCACAGGATCCAGGGAATCTTGGTCTCACAGCCTAGAGTGGTTGAACATCTTGGCACTGGAATCAGATTAACTGAGACTGGAATCCTGCCTCACATGTATTAGCTATTGGATGTTGGGCAAGTCATTTAATCTGTCTGAGCATCAGTTTCCTCATCTTAAAAGAAAGGACACAAATAATACCTACATCACAGGGCTTTCCAGGTGGCTCAGATGGTAAAAAAAAAATCTGCCTACAGGAGACCCGGGTTCGATCCCTGGGTCAGGAAGATCCTCTGGAAAAGGAAATGGCTACCCACTCCAGTATTCTTGCGTAGAGAATTCCACAGACAGAGGAGACTGGCGGTCTACAGTCCATGGGGTCGCAAGGAGGCAGACACGACTGAGTGACTAACACACATAGGGTTATGATGGGAGGAAAATGTGGTATGTGTATAAAGCACATAACCCTGTGGCTGGAGCTGTGATAAATAAACGTAGATACTGTCATAATTAGCCATCTGGAGGTGATTCCTGAGCAGCTATTAGAGCCATAAATAAGAATTTCTCAGAACAGAACATGAGAGTTTTACTTCTGGAACAAATAACTACCTTCATCCCGTCTCATCTACTCTAACCCCATCCACCAGCAGCAATGACGCTACCTCCCCATCAGCAAAGAGAAGCTGTTAGCCAGGTTCTGAAAAGCAGGCAACCAAAAGGCAGCCCTCGATAGTCCCAGACTGTGTGTTTCCCAGACTTGTTCTCAGACGTGCCACCTTCTCCACTGGGCCTCAGCTCTGGGACCCTCTGCTTTTCAGTCTATATGGCTAAGAATCTCTAACCTGCACTAGACTTACTCGTGGCTCCTAAGGATAAGTTCACTAATTTTCTTCTGTCTCTTCTTCCTTCCCCCTTCCCCTTTCTGCCTCTGCTTCTACTTTTCCTTGAATGCACCCTTTTCACTTTTTTTCTCCAAGGTCTGCATTTTGACCTATGATTTCTCAGATCTGTCTAATGTTATCTGCTTCTCCATTCGGGTTCAGTAACCCTTGTAGGCTGGAAGAAAGGACTTGAACTCTCCCATCCCATTAAACATCTTCTTGTCATGATGCTCCGTATGCATCAGGCCTATGTTAGTTTTCTAGGGCTGCTGTAACAAATGACCACAAGCATGGAGGCTTAAACTAAGAGACATGCATTCTCACACAGTTCTGGAGGCCAGAAGTCCAAAGTCAAGATGTCTGCAGGGCCACACTTCCTCCAAAGTTTCTAAGGAAGAATCCTTCCTTGCCTTTTCCAGCTTCTGGGGAGTCCAGCATTCCTTGGCTTGTGGCAGCATAACTTCCCCAAGCTCTGTGGTGTCCTTTCTCCTTCTGTCTCTTAAAAGGACACATGCCATTGGATTTAGGGACCATCTTAATCCAGGATGCGTCCCAACTCAACATCCTTAATTTGGTCACTTCTGCAAAGACTTTTTTCCAAATAAGGTCATATTCACAGATTCCAGCTGGACATATTTTGGGGATGGATCACTAATTTAAGCCATTCCTTGATACTAATGAGCCCAATGAAGCTTGTGACATGATAATACCCTCCTTTCACCTCTCTCCTTTACGAAAACAATGTCAAGACCTGGAGAAAAACCTTCCTTTTTATTACATGAGCCAGATCTTTCCACTCACTTCCTCTAAGTCCACACTTTGCAGAAATCTAACACTGCTGGACAAGGTTGTGTGGGTGATGTTGGGAAATGAAATAGAACTCCAGGAAGATAAAGGGGATCCTTGTCTCCTCTCTGAGTCAGTCAGCTTCCTGAAGGATAAAGATGACAGTGTGGAGACACAGGTCAGCCTACTGTCCACTCTCTCCAGTGAGACAGAGTCTGAGGAACAGGAGGACATTTGTTGTTCAGTCACTTGGTCACATCGACTCCTTGCAAACCCATGGACCACAGCATGCCAGGCTTCCCCATCCTTCACTAGCTTCCCAGTTGCTCAGTTTGCTCAAACTGATGTCCATTGAGTCGAAGATATCATCCAACCATCTCATCCTCTGTCATCCCCTTCTCCTCCTGCTCTCAATCTCTCCAAGTATCAGGGTCTTTTCCAATGAGTCAGCTCTTTGCATCAGGTAGCCAAAGTATCGGAGCTTCAGCTTCAGCATCGGTCTTCCCAGTGAAGATTCAGGGTTGATTTCCTTCAGAATTGACTGGTTTGGTCTCCTTGCTGTCCAAGGAACACTCAAGAGTCTTCCCCAGCACCATTAGCACTTTCCAAAATCTGATTCCATCATGGTTTCAAATTTTCTATTTTCAGACAAATTTAAGAAGTGCTGAGTAAATAAATTCAGACAAGTTTCCCCACTACAGAACTTGCCAGAGCTTTCAATTCAGTAAACAATTAATAGAGGTAGACATAATTAGTGGTATTTCCCAAACATATGGCCCAGAGAACCCCTTTACTTATAAGGCATCTCATAGCCCTAATGTTCTTCCAAAGATACAGTGGGAGATACTGGTAAAATTCGTTCTATTGAATTAAGTTGCTATCAAGTCATTATTATATTAAAACCACAGTAAGTTACTATTTCATACCCACTTGGATGACTATGACCAAAAGAAAGACAATAACTAGGGTTTATGAGAACTTGGACCAGTGGGAACCCTTCGATCTTTCTGATGGGAATGTAAAGGTGTGCAGCTGTTTTGGAAAAAAGGTTTAGCCATTTTTCAAAGGTCAAATTTATCATATATGCCAACAACTTCACCTTTAGAAAATACACGGCCATACTGAATGTTCATAGCAGCATTATTCATAATAACCCAAACCTGAAAACAACCCCAAAATTCATCAACAGATGAATGGATAAATAAAATGTAGAGCTGTACATGAATTATTTTCCAACAATTTAAAAAAATGAAATATTAATACATGCTACAGCATGGATGAACTGCAAATACATTTTGCTCAGTGAAAGAAGTCAGGCACAAAAGACCACACATTGTATAATTCTGCTTATAAAGAAATGAAAAACAAGGCAAACATATAGGGACAGAGAGTAGATTTAGTGGCTGCCAAGATCTGTGTTAGGATTAGGGGCTAATTGTTAATGGGTATGAGGGTTTCTATTGAAATAATGCAAAGTTTGTGAAACTGAATTGTAGTGATAGCTGCACAACTCAGTAAATTTGCTAAAAAAAAATCATTAAATTGTGCACTTAATATACGTGAATTTTATAGTATGTAAATTATGCCTCAATAAAATTGTTTTTAAAAGTCTGTCACTGATTAATGAAATAAAATTTTATTATGCTGGGGAAAAAAAATGCCTGTCAAGCTATATGCACAGCCTTATGCTTGGTCAAACAAAGACACTGAGCAAAAGTTTTTACAGTAATGAAAGATAAAGTTTCAGGTGTGAAGTTTTTCATTGCACTTCAGAAAGTTGCCTGGAAAATTCCATAGGCAGAGGAGGTTGGTAGGCTACACAGTCCATGGGGCTGCAAAGAGTCGGACACAACTGAGTGACTTCACTTTCTTTCTTTCTTTCTTTCTTTCTTTCTTTCNCAGGTGTGAAGTTTTTCATTGCACTTCAGAAAGTTGCCTGGAAAATTCCATAGGCAGAGGAGGTTGGTAGGCTACACAGTCCATGGGGCTGCAAAGAGTCGGACACAACTGAGTGACTTCACTTTCTTTCTTTCTTTCTTTCTTTCTTTCTTTCAGAAAGTTGAGCAATTTGTATATAGTACCTACATTGTGGGTTGTGTTTGGAAGGACACATTGAAGTCTCTTTTATTGAAGGCTGTGTTCCATGTAGAGGTACTTGCAAACTGGAAACACTCGTGATGAATCCCCACTTGCACACTGTACACTCAACAAAACAAGACCCAGCCCATAGAATTTATTTAAATGGTGGAACTGATTAGAATTCTAGGACCAGTGTGATAGAAGTTCTAAGAGAGAGGGACTGGGCTCTTTGATCTGCCTGGTTCCACCCTGACTTCTTTCTAATTAGCAAAGCTTTTGAGGCTGACTGATAAGCATTCTGGGCATTGCACATGTCTGGCCACTGACTAATTAATTAATTTTTGACTTTGAGCAGTGACACTTAATTTGAAAACTTTCTACCATCCGCAGATGAATGTGGAAAAGTAGGGCAAAAGATTTAAAAATATGCTAAAGGTGCCATTTCAAATCCAGTTGATTTGCAAGGGGGCAAGATGGGTCAGTGCATCAAATAAAGAGATGGATTCTGGGAGGAAGAGCTGAGGGAGGGTGTGCTAGGCCAGCTCTGCACCCACTTTGCTGTGCATTTGGGCTTAGCCATGTGCCCTCTCTGTTTATTTGAAAATTAGGGTTCTCCTTGACATCCTCATTTATTAAGTGACTGTGTGCACTGCCCATAAGACAAAAGGGACAGAGAACAAAAATGACTCCCAGAAAGGGTATTAGGAGAGTGGACAAAGCTTATGAACCAAAACACAGGCTCTGAGACAAATACTGCCCAGGTCAAGGGTCTGTAAACTATACCCGGAGGGCTAAATCCAATCTTCCACTTCTCTTTTGTAAATAAAGTTTTATTGGAACACAGTCACACCCGTTTGTGTATCCATTGTCTTTGGTTGTCTTCCTGCTACTGTGGCAGAGCTGAGGGGGTGCAACAGAGACTGTGTGACTGCAAAGTAGAACATATTTACTCTCTGATTCTTCATAGAAAATGCAATCAAATCCCTAGTTGAGATGGAGTCAGCTTTATACTTTTTTGGTATGACTGAAGAACACTGGGAACTCTTTTTATCTTAAAAGACCTCTTTTTTTCTTACAAGAAGGGAGCTAATATTCTTTGAGCACCTCTGTGTGCCTGATACTAGGCTCCTTTCTTAAAGATTAGCTTCACTGCACATCTTTGAGGTGGAGATTAACATGGTCATGTTTCAGGGGAGGACATTGAGGCTCAGAAAGGAAATCAGTTGCCTGTAAGTTACAGAGCTGGTGTTTGAAACCAGACCAACTTGTCTCCAACATCATAGCATGATGTCTTTCCAGTATGTTAACATTAAAGCGAATGTTTTGGCAAGAGGCTCCCTCAGTCATTCCCTTTTAAAGGGTCAAAGAGCTTTGGGAACAAATTTTAGAGGGATGTATTTGATCAGATTTATTCAGTCAAATCTGTGCCAACTCTTATTTTTTAACCTTGGAGAGAATTTCCTCTACTAACATCCCTTTTGAAGCAGAATCAAGATTATGCCATACAATTTTAACAAATCTTTACCAAATTGGGGAGGACTTCAAAATTTTTCACAGAGAGGAACTCATGGCTGCCACTAGAATCACTGCCTCTCTAGTGAAAATCCTACAAATGGAGCTCCTACTCTGCCCAGCCCCAGATGCAAAGGAGCCCCCTCCTCAGCCCAAGGCCTTCTCAATTTCCACCCCAGCATGCTGATCATGGGACAGACCCTTCCTTCAGAAGAAATCCCCACTCCAACCACACAACAGGCTCCACCCTCAAAGGTCCAGACAAGGCATGAAACAACTTCACAGCATACTTCTAAATGTCTGGGATTAGTTACTAAGCTGGAAGGGCTATACCAAGGCCAATCTACTCATGTTCAAAATCCTTTCTCCAGCTTGAGGAAAAGAGGTCAGGCTTGATCAGACTGCCCTTTGGGAGGGATTCTGGATCCCTGATCACCTCTAAACAAATGTCTAGGAAAAGAAACATATATTTAGGAAAAGAAACATATATTTCTTAGGAGCAAATAATAAGCTTTTAGTATCATTCAACCTAAATCCATTTTTTTCTAAGAGAGGAGCAAGTTTCCTCTAACCCTACAGAAGGATAAACACAATCTTAACTTCCATCACTAAATAGAACTCTGAGCATTTCAGGCCTCAGTTTTTAATAGTGAGCAAGGTGGACAAAGGTCCATGGGGTCAAAGCATAGTTTTTCCATTAGTCATGTATGGATGTGAGAGTTGGACCATAAAGAAGGCTGAGCATCAAAGAATTTATGTTTTTCAACTGTGGGGTTGGAGAAGGCTCTTGAGAGTCCTCTGGACTGCAAGGAGATCAAACTAGTCCATCCTAAAGGAAATCAACCCTGAATATTCATTGGAAGGACTGATGCTGAAGCTGAAGTTCCAGTACTTTGGCCACCTGATGTGAAGAACCGACACATTGGAAAAGACCCTGATGCTAGCAAAAATTGAGGGCAAGAGGAGACAGGGGCAACAGAGGATGAGATGGTGGGATGGGGTCATTGACTCAATGGACTTGAGTTTGAACAAATTCTGGGAGATAGTGAAGGACATAGAAGCACGTCGTGCTGCAGTTCATGGGGTCACAAAGAGTCAGCCACAACTTATCAACTAAACAACAACAAAGGTCACTTAGAGCTCATAAGGCATCTTTGTGTAAATTAGAAAGCAGCTGCCTCATCCCTGCAGATGCACCATGTGACAGGCGCACTGTGTCTGATGGTCAGAGCCGAGCCATGCCCTCCTCTAGGTGGATGTACCTCACTTTAGCGCTCAGGGCTGGACAAAGAGATCACAGGCTGGACTTCAGTATTACCACTGTGCAGTAAGCAACTTGCACAGCCATCCATGACTCTTCCTAGGCTTTCTTGAAGAATACTCGGCCATTTTCCTTTATATCTGGCTATGGTTTTTCCTGTGGTCAAGTATGGATGTGAGAGTTGGACTGTGAAGAAGGCTGAGCACTGAAGAATCGATGCTTTTGAACTGTGGTGTTGGAGAAGACTCTTGAGAGTCCCTTGGACTGCAAGGAGATCCAACCAGTCCATTCTGAAGGAGATCAACCCTGGGATTTCTTTGGAAGGAATGATGCTAAAGCTGAAACTCCAGTACTTTGGCCACCTCATGCGAAGAGTTGACTCATTGGAAAAGACTCTGATGCTGGGAGGGATTGAGGGCAGGAGGAGAAGGGGATGACCGAAGATGAGATGGCTGGATGGCATCACAGACTCGATGGATGTGAGTCTGAGTGAACTCCGGGAGATGGTGATGAACAAGGAGGCCTGGCGTGCTGCGATTCATGGGGTCGCAAAGAGTCGGACACGACTGAGCAACTGAACTGAACTGAACTGAGCCCGTTCCAATGATTTGTTTTTCATAAATAGAGAACATCTGCAAAAAGCTTAATTAATAGCCACCTCTAGAGGGGGAAAAATGGTGGGATTTACAACAAAATAATTCAGAAGCCCTGAGTTGAACTCACAACTCAGCCAATTGCCAGCTATGTGATCTTAGACAAGTCCCTTGGCCTCCCTGAGGTTTTCGTCTGTCAGTTGGAAACATTAATAACAACACAGCCAAGATCTCAAAGATGTTTAAAATCTCTAAGTGGAAAATGTAAAATGACTCAGTAAACCTAAAGTGCTCTGTAGATATTAAGCAGTAACCACATATAAAGGCAGAAACAACACATGAAATCACTCATGCTTCCATCTAAAGCCATTCTTTCCATTCCTGCTGTTTCTGGCTACAGTATTCTTCCAGCAAAATCTGAGAAGGGCCATTAGTTGTCCCTGGTTTCCAAAAAGGTCATCCAAGTAATAAAGCGTTCCCCGTGTGGAAGGTAATTAGCTCTCGAAGTCTTTCCATCCCATCTGATCAATCAGACTAAGCACTGAACACTCCCATCCCTAAAGTACATAAAACTGAATTGTATGTATGCCTTACTATTATGGAACAGTAATGCACTGCTTTCAGAGTTGGTCACACAAGCTAAGGAGTCATCAAAATTTTTCAAGTCACCACCCTGACTGATGATAAGATGTTTGACTAGGATTTTTAATTCTTGAGAAAACAACAGAAAATGAAAGTATGATATCAGCGTCTGCGTGGCCCATCAGGGTTATCTAAAAGTCTTCTATGGAATCCATTGCAACTGGGCTGTTTGAACCAGGATGTATCCACAATCCAGCCTCATCAACTGGGCTGGATGTGAGTTTCAAATGCAAGGCCCATTTTTCTTTGTCAGAGGCTCCCTGCGCGAGGAGATGTTAGACATCTCAGCAACTCACCCAAGCATAGATGCGTACCCCTTTCCTCCTCTCCTGGAAGACAAGTTATTAAAAAGACGTATTTTTGAAAGCCGCCTTCTCTGCATGTACCGTCAACATCAGCAAATAAAAGGGGAGGGATGAAAAGGCGATGTAAAGGCCATTCAAAGGCGGGGGGGGGGGGGGCCTCCCAGAGCACAGTTTAAGAAATGATCAGTGCCTGTGTCAGAGGCAGCGATAAGACGTACTGAGCTTATCAAAAACTGAAGCTCTGATGACAGAGTTCACATGTGGCTGGACGATAAGAGAGGGCGCCTTCTTCTCTCCCTCTTTTCTCTACCCAAAGATCCTGTTTTAATTTCCCACTCTGTAGGTTCTGTTTTCAGTCCCAGTGGAGACCATAGAGCCTCGTTCAACTCCCTCTCGAGTCTCACTGTGAACGTTTCCAGGAGACTGTGATTGGCAGGTGTCCGCTTCAGTGCCATTTGGGAAGTTTGGTATGAGTTGTGCTGAAGATCCAAATACAGCTGAAGGTTCCAGAAACACCCTGAGCACCAGAGAAAGGAAGAGGAAGGGCAATAAACTGGAGGCTGAGAACCATATATATTCATCTGGCTCTACCACAAATATGCTTTGTGACCTTATGTTGGCCACGTCGTCTCCTCAGACAGGAATTTCTACCTCTATAAAACGGAAGGAGATGGACTGTGTTCTCGAGAATCTTCTCACTAGGGATTTCCACAGTGGTTCAGTGGCCAGGACGCTGCACTCTCAATGCAGCAGGCCCAGAGTTTGATCCCTGCTCAGGGAACTAGATCCCACACGCCGCAAATGAGAGCTCTTATGCTGCAACTAAAGATCCTGCATGCTGCAGCTAAGAGGCAGCACAGCCAGGCACAGAAATAAACACATATTTTAAAAGAAGAATGTTTTCATCTAGAAAAGATTCTTCACCTTCACCCCTGCTCTCTGGGAACAAGGCTCGGAGGCCGCCAAGCAGCAAGCCCGAGGCCACGGTCTTCACCCCTCTGCTCTGTCTAATGCACTAACGGTACTGCATTAGTCATCTCATGACAAAATGCCATAGACTGGGTGGCTTTCACAACAGAGATTTAATTCTCACAGTTCTGGAGGCTGGGAGGTCAAAGACCACAGTGCCAACAGATTCAGTTCTTGGCCCACTTCCGGGGTCGCAGACATCCCCACCTGTCTCACTGTGTGCTCACATGATGGGGAGAGAGAGAGAGGAAAGAAGCTCTGATGTTTCTTTCTTTTCTTATAAGGGCACTAATCCTATCACGGGGGTTCCACCTCATGACCTCATTTAAGCTTCCTCCTAAAACCTTATTACCTCCTAAATTACCTCTTCATTACCTCCTAAAACAACCCACTGGTAATTAGGGCTTCAAGATATGAATTTGGGAAGGAGACCATGTTCAGTTCATAACTGGTACCAAAGTTCTTGCCAGAGGACCAGAATCCATGACAAAGTGGAAGGTCATCTGTGTATCTCTCCCCTCCTCCCTCCAGTTCAGCAGGTTCTCTCTCTGGCTACCCACTCCTCCCCCCAGCAACACCATGTTGACCCCTTTGGTTATCCCTGAGCCATGAAGATATCCTTGGACCTTATCTTAACTTCAATCTGTTTTATTTTAACTTGACCCACAACCAAAATCAATTTCTGTCCCCTTTCTCCAAAACTGAGATGAAACTAACCCATTCCAAGAAAATAGATTTCTCTTAGTTTCCCTACCAAAGGTTCTCTGGCATTCAACCTTGATTAACAGAAGTGGTTGCCTGGCATTCAGAAGGACCCAGAGGCCATGTCTGGGCTGAAATGAAGAGAGCTGTGATTGATTAGTGATGTCTGCCAGGGCAGGAGAGTAATGACACAGCGCAGGCTTGCATCCCTGACACCCAGAGGCTAAAGCAGTAGTTTCCAACAGGCTAGTCTAGAATGCTGATTTAAGGAAAGGTTTCCAGACCCCACACCAGAAATTCTGATGCGGTTTCAAGGGGGGGGGGGGGGGGTACCTCCCAGAGCACAGTTTAAGAAATGATCAATGCCTGTGTCAGAGGCAGCGATAAGACGTGCTGAGCTTATCAAAAACTGAAGCTCTGATGACAGAGTTCACATGTGGCTGGACGATAAGAGAGGGCGCCTTCTTCTCTCCCTCTTTTCTCTACCCAAAGATCCTGTTTTAATTTCCCACTCTGTAGGTTCTGTTTTCAGTCCCAGTGGAGACCATAGAGCCTCGTTCAACTCCCTCTCGAGTCTCACTGTGAACGTTTCCAGGAGACTGTGATTGGCAGGTGTCCGCTTCAGTGCCATTTGGGAAGTTTGGTATGAGTTGTGCTGAAGATCCAAATACAGCTGAAGGTTCCAGAAACACCCTGAGCACCAGAGAAAGGAAGAGGAAGGGCAATAAACTGGAGGCTGAGAACCATATATATTCATCTGGCTCTACCACAAATATGCTTTGTGACCTTATGTTGGCCACGTCGTCTCCCCAGACAGGAATTTCTACCTCTATAAAACGGAAGGAGATGGACTGTGTTCTCGAGAATCTTCTCACTAGGGATTTCCACAGTGGTTCAGTGGCCAGGACGCTGCACTCTCAATGCAGCAGGCCCAGAGTTTGATCCCTGCTCAGGGAACTAGATCCCACACGCCGCAAATGAGAGCTCTTATGCTGCAACTAAAGATCCTGCATGCTGCAGCTAAGAGGCAGCACAGCCAGGCACAGAAATAAACACATATTTTAAAAGAAGAATGTTTTCATCTAGAAAAGATTCTTCACCTTCACCCCTGCTCTCTGGGAACAAGGCTCGGAGGCCGCCAAGCAGCAAGCCCGAGGCCACGGTCTTCACCCCTCTGCTCTGTCTAATGCACTAACGGTACTGCATTAGTCATCTCATGACAAAATGCCATAGACTGGGTGGCTTTCACAACAGAGATTTAATTCTCACAGTTCTGGAGGCTGGGAGGTCAAAGACCACAGTGCCAACAGATTCAGTTCTTGGCCCACTTCCGGGGTCGCAGACATCCCCACCTGTCTCACTGTGTGCTCACATGATGGGGAGAGAGAGAGAGGAAAGAAGCTCTGATGTTTCTTTCTTTTCTTATAAGGGCACTAATCCTATCACGGGGGTTCCACCTCATGACCTCATTTAAGCTTCCTCCTAAAACCTTATTACCTCCTAAATTACCTCTTCATTACCTCCTAAAACAACCCACTGGTAATTAGGGCTTCAAGATATGAATTTGGGAAGGAGACCATGTTCAGTTCATAACTGGTACCAAAGTTCTTGCCAGAGGACCAGAATCCATGACAAAGTGGAAGGTCATCTGTGTATCTCTCCCCTCCTCCCTCCAGTTCAGCAGGTTCTCTCTCTGGCTACCCACTCCTCCCCCCAGCAACACCATGTTGACCCCTTTGGTTATCCCTGAGCCATGAAGATATCCTTGGACCTTATCTTAACTTCAATCTGTTTTATTTTAACTTGACCCACAACCAAAATCAATTTCTGTCCCCTTTCTCCAAAACTGAGATGAAACTAACCCATTCCAAGAAAATAGATTTCTCTTAGTTTCCCTACCAAAGGTTCTCTGGCATTCAACCTTGATTAACAGAAGTGGTTGCCTGGCATTCAGAAGGACCCAGAGGCCATGTCTGGGCTGAAATGAAGAGAGCTGTGATTGATTAGTGATGTCTGCCAGGGCAGGAGAGTAATGACACAGCGCAGGCTTGCATCCCTGACACCCAGAGGCTAAAGCAGTAGTTTCCAACAGGCTAGTCTAGAATGCTGATTTAAGGAAAGGTTTCCAGACCCCACACCAGAAATTCTGATGCGGCGAGTCTGTGGTGGAGCTTGTGTGCCTAGCTGTAAAACTGCCCCTACCTGATAATGATGCAAATCAAAGTCCACATGGCAAAAACTGGGAATGAGGTGAAGATATAGAAATGTGAATTAGATTCACTATAGTAATCATTTCACTTATGCATATGCGTACATATACAAAACATCATGTTGTACACCTTAAAATACATACAAGTAATTACATAAATGTGTGTGTGCTTAGTCGCTTCAGTTGTGTCCAACTCTTCATGAGCCTATGGACTGCAGCCCACCAGGCTCCTCTGTCCATGGGATTCTTCAGGCAAGAATACTGGAGCAGGTTGCCATTTTCTCCTCTAGGGGATCTTCCTGACCCAGGGATCAAACCAGAGTCTGCTGCATCTCCGAATTGCAGGCAGATTCTTTACCAGTGAGTCACTGGGAAAGCCCTGATTGTATAAATAGAGTTAATTTCAGGCATGAACTTTGTGGGGGACCATATCTTTGTCAGTGTTAAACACATAATGGAGATAATTTTTTCTTTAAATTCCCTTCCCTCAAGACATGTAGCTCCAATTCTTTCTTCCATCCTACTCCACATTCCACTCATAACACGCATAATTTTGTGTATTTATAAAGCATCTTTCACTTCTCAAAGCATTTATGCATTCAGACATCCTTTGGGAATTTACAAGAGATCTACCAGCTAGGAGAGAGAGGGAACAGCATTCTTCTCTTTTGGTAAATGAGGTCAGCCCTTTGAAGACATGCCCAGAGAAGCATGCCACATCACACCAGGTTACGGTCAGACTGCCCTACCACATGCCACCAGCATCGCTTTGGCATGAGGATTAATTTAGGCTAGTTATTGTTTCTAAAACTATTTGGCTGCACCAGGTCTTAGTCGCAGCATGCAGGACCCTTGTTGCTGCTTGTGGGATAGTTTCTTTCCAGAATGCGTGATCTTTTTTAGTTGCGGCACGTGAACTCCTAGTTGTGGCTAAGAGTTGTGGATCTAGTTTCCTGAGCAGGGATCAAACTCTGCCCCCTTGCACTGGGAGCATGGAGCCTTAGCCACTGGACCACCAGAAAGTCCCAAGACTGAGTATTTTTAAGACGCCCCCCAAACTCAGGAAGAACCTTTGACCTTCTCCTTACTGCCTAAAAGAATGTAGATAGAGGACCTGTTCCAGGAAGGAAGCGTCACCATATATCATGATAGTGTAAGAAACAAAAACTTAAAGTGACCCATTTTCAAGGATAGCTACCTTCTGAGTGACAGCCTGCTGACGTAACAGCCATAAGGGTTACAAAGCGGGAAAGTCTGGGCAAACAAAGGGAGAGTGGAATGCTTAGAGTTTTCACACAGGCTCATTCTATTGGTGAATTCAAAACATAAGAGCGGGAATAAGTGCCCAGGAAAGGGGGAAACAAGATGTTAGGGAGGGGGCCAGCCCATAAAGACAAGGAGAATGAACTCAGGTGATGTTCGGAAAGAGTGTTCACCCCATAGTACTCAACCAATAAGGAACTGGCGGAGGGACCATGCATGCTAAAATATAAAATGCTTGTTGTAACTGCCACGGCTGTGCCTGCCCACCAGATGTGATCCTGTAAGACCGTCATTAAAGCCTCGCTTCCCGCTGCACCTCGTGTCTCCAAGTCGATGCTTTGGGTTGGGGCCAGTGGGCTCTATTTTCCACAATAGTACGAAGCAGGTGTGTGGGCAGGAAGGAACCTAGCCAAGTCTATTTTTAAATTTCTTTCTGTGTCCCACTGTCTCTGCCCAACCCAGCAAGCATTTGTTTACCAAACAAATTTGTTTATCAAACAAATGTTTTTCCATCTCCATATAAACCGCCTGTCTCCTTTTGGAAGTCAAACACCGCTACCCCAACATCCCCTTCTGCCTTTAGCTAAAGACGGTATTTAGGGTGATGATTTCGGCCCCTTTAGCAAGTTACCCGGTTACCCAGGGCCTCTCCCACGCACACATGTTACTCAACTTTTGTTTGGTTTTCTCCTGTTACTCTGCCTCATGTCAATTTAATCCTTAGACCAGCCAGAAGAACTCAGAAGAGTAGGGGGAAATGCCTTTGTTTCCAACATGTCAATTTTCACCCTGGAGCAAGGAGATTTCTCTGAGAAAACTGCCATTCAGATACTTTCCCTTGAAGGGAAAGACAAACCAATTGAGTTTGCTGGGCTAGAGCCCATCAGTGCTACTTAATTCTTGTCTTCTACTCATGGAGTCCCGACACTTGGGGCATATGGAAGTGAATGAACTTTCTGATACAGTAATTCAAAGGTCAGGCTACTGTGTTCACAGATATAAATGTAAGATACAGCCTAGCACACCTGAAGAGAAATCAGTTTGTTAAAAGAAAAAAAAAAAACTCTAAATCAGTGATTCTCACACTTGAGCGTGAGTCAGAATCCCCAGCAGGGCTTGTTAAAATCTCCATGGCTGGCCCCACCCTAGGGTTTCTGATTCAGCAGGCTTGAGAGTTTGCATTTCTTTTTTTTATTATTAATTTATTTTAGTTGGAGGATCATTACTTTGTAGTATGTGATGATTTTTGCCATATATCAACATGAAACAGCCACAGGCATACATGTGTCCCCCCGATCCTGACGCCCAAGCCCCACCTCCCTCCCCTTCCTATTGCTCTGGGTTGTCCATAGCACTGGATTTGGGTGTCCTGCTTCATGCATTGACCTTGCACTGGTCATCTGGTTTACATATGGCATAATGGAATATTACTCAGCTATGAAAAGGAATGCACGAGTCAGTTCTCATGAAGTGGATGAACCTGAAGCCTATTAAACAGAGTGAAGTAGGTCAGCAAGAGAAAGACTAATACTGTATATTAAGGCATGTATACAGAATTTAGAAAGTTGATACCAATGATCCTACGTGCAGGGCAGCTAAGGAGACAAACATGTAAAGAACAAACTTTCAGACTCAGTGGGAGAAGCTGAGGATGAGATGATTTGAGAGAATTTGCATTTGTAACAAGCCCCTGGGTGAAACCAAAGATACAGCTGAGGACCACTACTTCCAGAGTGTTTTTTAAGTGTCCTGTGCCTATAAGTAACCCAGAGAATAGTTAAAATGCAGATCTGGCCTCAGGATGTCCCAGCTGTCTTTCTAATAAGATCCAAGTGATGCAAGCCTTGCCAATCTGTGGACCATAGTGAGCAGGGAGGCTCCAAGCCCCTGGCTCTCAAAGGGATTTATTTGCAACTACCCCCTTATATTAGTCACCAGTGAGTTTATTAAAAATGTAGATGAGGATGCAGTGATGCCAAAAAAAGTCTCATTGAGAATGACTGGACCTGCCCTTGGAGGTGAAGGGATACATCTGCCTACAGATTCATGGACAATACAGATGAAGGGTGCGCATGAACCCAACTCTGCACCCCCAGCAGGACCATCTCAGAGCCTGGAACTCACCTCTCTTGCATTTGCACCCAAAGTGGAATTATCTGAGTCTCTTTAAAACAGCAAGTTGCAGTAATCCTCTTTAAAGGAAGAAAAAGCCAGCAACCCTATTCGACCTTGAGGTGACACAGCCTGTGTGCTAGAAACAAGCTGGATGTTCATCAGTTGGACATCTTAGGATATCAAGTGGAGAAGGCAATGGCACCCCACTCCAGTATGCTTGCCTGGAAAACCCCATGGACAGAGGAGCCTGGTAGACTGCAGTCCATGGGGTTGCAAAGAGTCAGACATGACTGAGCAACTTCACTTTGACTTTTCACTTGCATGCATTGGAGAAGGAAATGGCAACCCACTCCAGTGTTCTTGCCTGGAGAACCCCAGGGACAGGGAAGCCTGGTGGGCTGCTGTCTATGGGGTCGCACAGAGTCAGACACGACTGAAGCAGCAGCAGCAGGATATCAAGGCCGCCCCTCTCATCCTCAGCAAAAAGAGAAAGAAGGAGGGAGGGAAGGAAAGAGGGGGCAGAAGACAGAGGAAATCGTGCTCTTGTTACAAGATGGCATTCAGAATAAGGTAGAAATTCAAAACAAATATTGAACACCTTGAAAATTGCTTTTTCCTGGGACTTTTCTCTTGGCTCTTTTGGTTTGTTTGCTTTAATTGAAAGTCGTGTGCGGCAATGAGCTCACGTGATAGGCCATGATCAGTTGTTCCAAATGACTGGAGCCACATGATGCTCTATTTCTCGTCGGTTGCAGAACACATTTTATGTTTCATGAACTACAGTACAATCTTTCTAACTATCATATCGCACAGAAATGACTTTGGCATTCAGGTACAATAGCACTTCCTGAGTGATGGGGGGTGGGGGGGGAGGTCGTCCCTGGGTCAAAGATGAGCAGAGATCATGAAAGGCAGATGGTTCCCTGTGAACCACCTGGGAAAGGGCAGAAAACTGCACTGGGAAAAACAGATACAGAAAAGCGGAACACAGCACCCAGGGATCCCAGAAGAAAGGCCCAAGAATGTGGCTGGAGAATTGGAGGAATTGGGGCAGGGGTCAGACATGAAGCCCCCCACTTTGTTTCCAGAGAGATTTCAACCAGCCCAATACCTTGTATGTCCTCAAGACTAGAAGCCTGTACCAAATCACTTCCCCAAATGGAGCAAGCTATACCAATTTATTGAATCCAAATATAGAGGATTTTTTTTTTTTTTTTGGTCTACTTTGAGAGTTCCTTGGACTGCAAGGAAATCCAACCAGTCCATCCTAAAGGAGATCAGTCCTGAGTGTTCATTGGAAGGGCTTCAATCAGTCCTTCCAATTCTTTGGCCACCTGATGTGAAGAACTGACTCATTGGAAAAGACCCTAATGCTGGGAAAGACTGAAGGCGGGAGGAGANTTTTTTTTTTCCTTCATTCCCTCCTACCCCTACTTCTCTTTTACAATCCAGGAAAATATTAGTCAAGCCACTTAACTCCTTCTTCTCTGCATGTCCTATTCTATTAACTAGGGCAAGAAAAGTGTAGTAGTCTGAAAATCTCCTTTAAAAGCTATTACTTTTACAGTCTCAGTGTTATGGGCTCTGTGTTTCCATTTCAAAATGTCATGGCCAGGGCCCTGAAGATAAAGCTGCAGTCTGGTTTCTGCCTGAACCGATAGATACACTGCTCTGAGTTTGGCATCACCTGAAACTGGACTTTGAAAAACCTACCGCAGCTTATTTGAGGTATGTCTATTTGAAATGTGAAGTCTTCCTAAATTCAACATTCAGAATAAAGGAGGGAATGTGAAAGGGAAGCGTTGAAGAACTGGTTACTATAAATAAGAGGTTTCACCACACAATGTACAGTTAGGGTTTCTGAAGATGTTTTCATTAACTCTTCACGCTTAGAGCTTTCAAATGGTTTTCCATCTTCTTTGGAGTAAGGCCAAGCTCCTCACCAAGTATTAAATGATTTCCCCATTCCCTGCACACAATACCTCTTTGGACCTCTTCCTCTCCTCCTCTCCTGTTTCATTCACTCAGTACCAGTCAACTCCATTCACTGAATACCAGTCAACCCAACTCTCCAAGCCTCCCAGACCTCCAGCCAAGCTACTGCCTCAGGGATTGTATGCTCTGGTTGGAACACATTCCCCCTGTAAGCACTTAGTCACTCCCGATCTCCTTTGGTCTTCCGTAAATGGTCATTTCTGCGAGACCTTTCCTGCTGTTGCTGCTGCTGCTATTGCTAAGTCGCTTCAGTCGTGTCTGACTCTGTTACCCCATAGACGGCAGTCCACCAGGCTCCCCCATCCCTGGGATTCTCCAGGCAAGAACACTGGAGTGGGTTGCCATTTCCTTTTCCAATGCATGAAAGAGAAAAGTGAAAGTGAAGTCGCTCAGTCTGTCCGACTGTTAGCGACCCCATGGACTGCAGCCCACCAGGCTACTCCGTCCATTGGATTTTCCAGGCAAGAGTACTGGGGTGGGGTGCCGTTGCCTTCCCCGACCCATAGTATAATAGTCTCATTTATTAATTGCCAGGAAACAATAGGCAATGGCAAATAAACTACTATGAAAGAGATCCATTTAATCAGAAAAGACCTGGAAATAGATATAAGCACTACAAAGATAATTTTGCCCAAAAGTGCAGTTGGTGCCATCCCATAAGATACTGGTTTTGATTTTCCAATTAAGGTGTGAGTGACTCTCTGGGAAATTTTTTTTTTGGATGAGACATCCAGCATGTAACTCCTACTACTCCAATTTATAGTACTGAAATAATAAGCTATTTTTATAATAATACTTTACTGGCATGCAAATGGCTGAAGTATAAAACAGATTACATGCTAAATCCAGTACATAATTCTCTCTCTCCAAGTATGTGCTGCAGAATGGTATAAAACAGAATTCTTTTTTAGGGGCCGAACAAAAGATAATTCAAGAATAACCTAAGAAATTAACAGAAAAGCAACTCCTTATAATATAAAAAGGGTAATATAATTTTCAGGATTTGAAATAGCTCAACTGGAATTCCATCACCTCCACTAGCTTTGTTCTTAGTGATGCTTCCTCAGGCCCACTTGATTTCACATTCCAGGATGTGTGGCTCTAGGTTAGTGATCACACCATTGTGATTATCTGGGTTGTGAAGACCTCTTTTGTACAGCTCTTCTGTGTATTCTTGCCACCTCTTCTTAATATCTTCTGCTTCTGTTAGGTCCCTACCATTTCTGTCCTTTATTGAGCCCATCTTTGCATGAAATGTTCCCTTGGCATCTCTAATTTTCTTGAAGAGATCTCTAGTCTTTCCCATTCTATTGTTTTCCTCTATTTCTTTGCACTGATTGCTGAGGAAGGCTTTCTTATCTCTTCTTGCTATTCTTGGGAACTCTGCATTCAAATGGATATATCTTTCCTTTTCTCCTTTGCTTTTTGCTTCCCTTCTTTTCACAGATATTGGTAAGGCCTCCTCAGACTGAACTGAATACAAGTTTCACAATTAAAATTTATACTCAATATTATACATACATTATTTAAACATACAAAGAATACATATGAGAGACAATGCCTTACAGCTTTGAACAGAATGGCCAATATCCAGTCCCAAAGAAGAGTACCTGAATTTCTACCCTAGTTCTAGGAAGCCAACTATCGTTTTAAGGGTTTTGAACTGAAGATTTCTCAGTGCTAAGAAATTGACTGTTCTTCAGGATTCAGTTAACAAGTATTATCATATATCATGATAAGCATTCTAGCGAAACTGTGTGATCTTGTGGTCGCCTCTTTTCACTGGCCCTTTTCAAGAATTTTGTTTCCTATTTGGATCGGTTCATTCACTGCAAAAGTAAATCTTGACTTGAATAAACAACTAGGGAGGTTGGTCCTGTGCAGTCAGGTGAAGAAAGTGAATCTAAAGGCAGCATTAATATAAATTGAGCCCTTAGGACTTAGTCACAAGCTACTTAGTCTCTGCCTTATCCCTGGGCCAAATGCTGAGTTAATTGCTCCCTTTAGTATTATATATTATTCCCAGTACTGTCCACAAAACAGGGGTAAAAAGGGCAGCAGGAAAAGGGAGAGGGGAAAAAAAGGAGAGAATTGAAAGATAAGTAAACAGTGCTTTCGGAGTGACAGTAGTTGTTTTTTTCAGGTAAATAGGACAAGGAAGGAAATTAAGAAGAAAATAAACGGAGACTTGGGAAACGATGGAAGAAAAAGTCCAAGGAATGGGAAAAAGAAAGATGCTCAAAAGTAGAGATGGCTTATATTTGAAACCATTTATTGCTAGTCTTATATTAATATACACATATACATATATATACATATATACATACACACATATATTTTATACACATATACATACACATATATATTTTATCTCCATTACACCTTTTATCAGTCACAAAAAAAATCCAGCTCCCATAAAAATCACACTGAGTTTTTAATAAAAAGACTTTATTCAAAGTACCTTGACAAGTCTTTAAGTTTAAATTTTAACAATCTTTAGAAACTTCTTTTAAAGAAAAAAGAAAGAAAGAAACTTCTTCTCATAAGTCAAAGAACAAATTTACTCTAAAAGTCAAATTTTTCTTCTCTGGAAATGGATCTTGAATTCTATTTAACCCCCACTTTCAGGTCCTACTTTTAGGACCTCTACCTGAATTATAGTTTTCACTGACTTTAAAATATTTTATCATTATTTTATGTATCTCCAAAAAATAAAAACTACTGCCAGTTAATTTAAAATTTCTATCACTTGTAAGTGCATCTCAATTACAGAATGTGGAGGGAGAAAGTATTCATTTTATGATGGGTAAAATCTCTCAGCTGGCTGGCTGCCTCCAATCTCATGTCCCAACTTCCTGTCCATCCTTCACTCTGCCATATGAATTATCTGTACACGCTAGCACTGTCCAGATGAAAAGTCACTGTGTCACCCTTCTGCCTGCATAAGTGAAATCTAAATTAAATATTAATAGCATGCAAATTTTTTCACAAATTGAACCCAATCAGCTCTTTAGTATTACTTCCTGTCACTCTCACAATAGAAGTTCATCCTAAAGTCCTAATGAGAATCTCTCCTTTCCATAAACAGCAGGTTCTTTTCAAGACTTCCTATGTATGATATGAATGCTCCCTTTCCACAAACTGACTCTCCTCTCCACCTTCTTCATCTAGGAAAATTCTACTCACACTTCTTAATGAAGTCATTTACAAAGCATTTTCAAAACACAAAGTCATCCCAAAGTGCACACTGCTGCTAAGTTGCTTCAGTCATGTCCAACTCTGTGCAACCCCATAGACGGCAGCCCACCAGGCTCCACCGTCCCTGGGATTCTCCAGGCAAGAACACTGGAGTGGGTTGCCATTTCCTTCTCCAAGTGCACACTACTGTGCATAATTTTATAAGAATCAATTTCCAGATCTTCAATTCTCAAACCTCCTCTTTCTTAAAATCATCTTCTTGAAAACACTCTGGTTCTTCTTTTCCACCAGCTCCCCACCTGCCACCCCTTTCTTTCACAGTTATTCTTCTCCACTTTACAAATCTCACAAGAATACATTGCTCAAGGCTTAAAACATCCAAATCACCAAGCGACTGGAAACAACTCAAGAGCCCTAGTCTGGAGAAAGAGTCCTGGAAGAATCAAGTAAGAAATGAGAAAGACAGACTCAGTTCACTAGCCACTAACTCATAGTCAGACTCCATGCCTTTATCTACTGCACGGTAGAACTGTTTGCCTATCAAGTCATCTAACTTAGAATTAGCAAGCAGAAATGAGATGCTTTCAGAAGGACATACAGTTTACTTAAATTTAAAATGAAGTTGTCCTTTTTCTTACCAAAAATTAAGTCTGATTTGGCTTATTAGGTTGACAAATAAAGACTAGCTTTATTTATTAGATAATATGGTGAGCATTTTCCAATTTGAACTAAATCCAGTATTAGAGCCTTTGACCAAAAAATATATACAGATATTTAAAGCACATATAAATAACACACTGTAAGCAAGAAATGATATCCTTTACCCATGGATTATAATATTTACCATATCTTGCTTTAAATATCAATACTAGTTATATATCTAGTTCACTCCATTGGGTCATAACTTACTTAAAAAATGTCAACTGTGTGTAGCTATCTCTTATTCTCTTAAATATCTCATTTATTCTAGGTGTTCAATTTCTTGTCTAACACTCGGAAATGAATTGTCCAAGGAGACACATGTGCTGACAAAGCAAGAGATTTTATTGTGAAAGGGCACCCAGGTGGAGAGCAGTAGGGTAAGGAAACCCAGAAGAACTGCTTTCCTCAACCATCATACAAAGCAGGTATTATTATTTCCATTTTAAAAGCAGAAAACAGAAGCAATAGCTTCTTCAAAGCCACACAAGTCATAAATAGTAGATCAGAGAGACTGGATCCCAAAACCAGAGTTCTACTCTGTTCTACCTTAGGTAGTAAGATGCAATTAGATATAGAAACCCCTATATAATGCTATTATATATGTGAAATGTATAATGATTCAGTTGCTTTAGGAAACAGTAGCAGTTTCTTACACTGTTAAATTAAATTTACCACATGTAGAAAGGACCCAACAATATCATTTCTAAGTGTCAACCCAAGAGAAGTGAAAACATATGCCCACAGAAAACTTTCAGATGAATGCTCACAACAGTGTTAGAAAAATAGCCAAAAATAGAAAACCACCCAAATCCTAACAACTGGAGAAGAAAGAAACAAAATGTGGTATACCCAAACAATGGAATACAATTCAGCAATAAAAAGGGATGAGACATTGAAATATGCTACAACATGGATGAACCTCAAAAACATTATGCTAAATGAAAGATGCTAGACAATGCATATGACCACATATGGTATAATGCCATATGAAATATGGCAAAGCTAAATCCATGAGACAGAACAAAAATTATGGTTACTTGGGGCTGAGGATAGGAATGGTAGTGACCACAAAACAGCAGAAGGGACATTTTCAGGGTGATGAAAGTGTTCTAAAGTTGGGTTGTGATGATGGTTGCACAACTCTATATATTGTGCAACTTATAATTGTGCTATTAAAATAGGAGAATTTATAATTGTATATTATACCTTAAAAGTTTTTTTAAAAAATGTACAAAGCTTTTTTTAAAAAAACTAAAATCTAAAAAAAAAAAAAAATTAGACAAAAGAAATGATCTGACCATAGATCTGGCAAATGATGNCTATTTCTCACTTCCACTGTATAATCATAAGGGATTTGATTTAGGTCATACCTGAATGGTCTAGCGGTTTTCCCTACTTTCTTCAATTTAAGTCTGAATTTGGAAATAAGGAGTTCATGATCGGAGCCACAGTCAGCTCCTGGTCTTGTTTTTGTTGACTGTATAGAGCTTCTCCATCTTTGGCTGCAAAGAATATAATCAATCTGATTTCGGTGTTGACCATCTGGTGATGTCCATGTGTAGAGTCTTCTCTTGTGTTGCTGGAAGAGGGTGTTTGCTATGACCAGTGCATTTTCTTGGCAAAACTCTATTAGTCTTTGCCCTGCTTCATTCCGCATTCCAAGGCCAAATTTGCCTGTTACTGCAGGTGTTTACTAATGCATATATATGGAATTTAGAAAAATGGTAATGATAACCCTGTATGCAAGACCACAAAAGGGACACAGATGTATAGAACAGTCTTCTGGACTCTGTGGGAGAGGGAGAGGGTGGGATGATTTGGGAGAATGGCATTGAAACATGTATAATATCATATGTGAAACGAATTGCCAATCTAGATTCGATGCATGATACTGGATGCTTGAGGCTGGTATGCTGGGATGACCCATGACCTGGAGGGATGGTGTGTGTGGAGGGGGTGAGGGGATGGAGAGGTGGAGAGGGGGTTCGGGATTGGGATCGCATGTACACCCCTGGCGGATTCATGTTGATATGGGGCAAAACCAATACAATATTGTAAAGTAAATAATAATAATAATTAAAGGTGTGAAATTGTGTGAAAATAAAGGAATTTCTGGATAGATAATAAAAGAGAATACAGAGAGGATCAGAAAACCACAGTTCCCTATATCACCTTGCAGTAGAGGAAAAAGAACCATTTGTGTTGGTGGACTGGAGTGGGTTGCCATTTCCCTCTCCAGGGGATCTTCTTGACCCAGGGATCAAACCTGGGTCTCCTGAATTCCAGGCAGATAAGCAAAGAGAGCACAGGTAAATTGGTATGGAAGAGCAGCAGGACCATGAGTAAAAGGCAGAATGGGTCAAAATTTTCTATCACCAGTGGTCTAAAAGCAAAACGACAGAAGATGTTCCTGAATTAATTGTTTTAATGTTTTCATGTTACAGATACCATTTCCTGACAAAACAATTTTGAAGATCTGATCAGGAACTTTTAATCTTCAAATTATTGCATTTTTAAAACTGTATAGATTTAAGATTTGATATGCATCACAATGTAGTCACTACCATCAAGCTGATTAACACGTACAGCATTTCACATGGTTAATTTCTGCTCCCTCCCTGGCCCTACCCAGTGTTGCTGAGAACACTTAGGACTATTCTTTTAGCAAATTTCAAATATAAGTACAGTATGATTACCTGTAGTCACCATGTTATACATTAGATCTTCCTAACCTATTCATCTTGCACAACTGAAATTCTGTATGTTTTGACTTTCATCTTCCTATTTCATCCTTCCCCAGGCTCTGACAGGGGCTTCCCAGGTGGTTCTACTGGTAAAGAACCTGCCTGACAATGTAGGAGACTTAAGAGACACCCGTCTGATCCCTGGGTCAGGATGATCCCCTGGAGGAAGGCATGGCAATCCCATATTCTTGCCTGGAGAATCCCATGGACAGAGGAACCTGACAGTGTCCACAGGGTCACACAGAGTGGGACACGACTGAAGAGACTTACTGTGCACACATGTACAGCCTCTGAAAATAATCTTTCTGCTCTCTGCTTCTGTCAGTTTGATAGTTTTTCATCACTTCTAAAACAAAATCAACCCATACTGCTGAGGTAAAACCTTGTGTGACTGTTCCCTNTGAAGAGACTTACTGTGCACACATGTACAGCCTCTGAAAATAATCTTTCTGCTCTCTGCTTCTGTCAGTTTGATAGTTTTTCATCACTTCTAAAACAAAATCAACCCATACTGCTGAGGTAAAACCTTGTGTGACTGTTCCCTTCCTTTCCTTACCCTGCCTTCTTCTACTGTTTTTCCTCCAAACCAGCCATACTGGCCACCCACTAGCAGCTGATTTTCTGTCTCTTTCTGCTCAATGTCTGCATATACATTTACTATTCATTCCACCTAGAATACCCATCCAGTGTCCCACCACTGCTTCCTTTTGTAGGTCCCCAATATATACAATGTCACCTGTGTAACTTGTTTTCTTTTCCATTTCAAAGCATCAGGGATAGTCATTCTCTGGAGGAAAACTTCACCAACCTTCTCAGAATAGGTTAGTAACCTCCTTCACCCAACACTCATGAGATGCTACTTTTTCTTATGACTTGTGTAAAAATCAATTTAATGTCTGGCGTCTCAAGAGAAATCCCACCTTCTTTCTTGAGCCTCGAAAGGGTCCTTGACACCCTTGAGGCAACTCAAGAAGTTCCCCGACATGCCCATCTCCACTCGAGAGGAACACCGAGGGTCCCTCCACAACTCGAGAGCCCCGGTCTTCCCTCCTCATCTCGAGATGAGGGTCCATTTCCCTGGTTCATCGGGACAGGAATCCCGGCATTCCTGTCGCACGTCAAGAGGAGGCGGTCTCAACTTGACACTCGAAAGAAACCAGGGGTCGTGCCACCATTCCAAAAGACCCCGATATTATTGTATCCAAAAGCCAAACATGAAGTCTGGAATAATAACTTAATAAATATTGGTTAAATAGTGAATGGTGAAAGTGCATATCTTAAAATATGTGTTTCCAAGACAATGAGGCTTCCCTGGTGGCTCAGAGGTTAAAGCGTCTGCCTGCCATGCGGGAGACCTGAGTTCGATCCCTGGGTTGGGAAGATCCCCTGGAGAAGGAAATGGCAACCCACTCCAGTATTCTTGCCTGGAGAATCCCATGGACGGAGGATCCTGGAGGGCTACAGTCCACGGGGTCGCAAAGAGTCGGACACGACTGAGCAACATCACTTTCACTTTCCAAGACAATAGTAAAAGATAAAAGAAGCCACTAAAGAAATATGTTTCATCTCTATAACCAATCTGAATTGCTTATAGTGGTAAAAATAAATTTTTCTTTCTTCCTAATTAATTATGATCATATATATTGTACTTTTTGTAAAACGTTAAGGACAGCCCAGTAGAACTTCTGCCATAATATAAATAGTCTTTGTATGCACTATTGAACATTTGAAATGTGACTAAGGAGACCAAAAACTTTGCTTTTAAATTGTATTACTATTTAAATCATTCATAGTCACATAAGGGTGGTGGGTATTGCACAGCCTAGCTAAACAATACAGAAATGTGTCTAATAAATGCCAGTTACCAGTTGCCTCTCTGAAGAGTGGAGGACAGAATTTAGAATGTTTGGAAACCATAGCAAGGAAGACCAGGAAAGTAGAAAGTGTTAACTCCAGTACTTTGGCCACCTCATGCGAAGAGTTGACTCATTGGAAAAGACTCTGATGCTGGGAGGGATTGGGGGCAGGAGGAGAAGGGGACGACNTCTAATAAATGCCAGTTACCAGTTGCCTCTCTGAAGAGTGGAGGACAGAATTTAGAATGTTTGGAAACCATAGCAAGGAAGACCAGGAAAGTAGAAAGTGTTAACTCCAGTACTTTGGCCACCTCATGCGAAGAGTTGACTCATTGGAAAAGACTCTGATGCTGGGAGGGATTGGGGGCAGGAGGAGAAGGGGACGACCGAGGATGAGATGGCTGGATGGCATCACCGACTCGATAGACGTGAGTCTGAGTGAACTCCGGGAGAGGAGATGGTGATGGACAGGGAGGACTGGCGTGCTGTGATTCATGGGGTCGCAAAGAGTTGGACACGACTGAGCGACTGAACTGACTGAACTGAACTCACTCTGAGAAAAACCTTTGAGTTTTACGGCAGAAATAGTTGTATGGCCCCTTCACTAGGGCTCGTTTCTCTCCATCTATAATATCTTTAGAAGGTTCAGTTCAGTTCAGTTCAGTCACCCAGTCATGTCTGACTCTTTGCGACCCCATGGACTGCAGTATGCCAGGCCTCCCTGTCCATCACCAATCTACTCAGACACATGTCCATTGAGTCGGTGATGCCATCCAACCATCTCATCCTCTGTCGTCTCCTGCCTTCAATCTTTCCCAGCATCAGGTCTTTTCAAATGAGTCATTTCTTCACATCAGGTGGCCAAAGTATTGGAGTTTCAACTTTGGCATCAGTCCTCCAGTGAATATTCAGGACTGGTCTCCTTTAGGATGGACTGGTTGGATTTCACTGTTGTCCAAGGGACTCTCTAGAGTAGGATGTATAAATAGGGCTTCCCTGGTGGCTCAGCAGTAAAGAATCCACCTGCAATGTGGGAGATTTGCAAGAGACACAGGTTTGATCCCTTGGTCAGGAAGATCCTCTGGAGGAGGAAATGACAAGCCACTCCAATTTCCTTGCCTGGAACATCCTAAGGCTAGAGGAACATGGTGGGCTTCTGTCCATGGGGTCGCAAAGGATCAAGACACTCATATGTTACTATAATAGGTATTAGATTTTGGTAGAAATTCATCAGAATTTCTGCATATAATTACTAATTTCATTTAAGTGTATATTGGGCTATTCAAATGTGTGTATTTCAATTCTTGGTTGCTCATTACTTTTCTCATGTGTAGCCAGCTCCCTCCTATGTACTGTATGACTAGAATCCTTCATCTGGGGGGCAAATGTCTGAACATGGCACTCTGTGCATCTGTGTGTATTTTTACACTTTGTCAACATACCATTGACTAGGGACAATTGTAGCTCTGCATTAGGGCACATTAAAATTCAATACAGCACATGTTTGCTCATGTAAAAATGTAGAAGTAATAACCATCTATCAAACCTGAATGCTATGCTCAATTAAATGCCAAGCACATTCCCCATGCATCTGCTCAATGCGTGCTCCGGTCACAGCCTAATAGTCAATTATGCAATGACAAATAAATGCATGACATATCATGTTAAGATAATTCCATATTCTTAGGAAGTCTTAGCAGTTTTGAATTTTGAGCCTTTGTGCTTGAATCTTTATCATGGAAAGTAAGCAGTTCCTTTGGTATCATTAGTGATCTAACTGTAAAATGTCTTATTCTTTCAAGATACTTTATCAGTCTAATTGAAGAGTACAAACAAGACATTAAAAATGCAACTTATTAGCCTTGTGAGTCAGAATTTTCTCCATGGTTTACAAACCCAAAAAGGTCAATCAGTTATATAACTTTTTCCATCATCTGAAGTCCAGATGTACATGTTTATGTATAGCTAAAGAATCTAATTTCTCTTAGCAAACTATTTAGTGTATAAATGTTGTCCCTTTCAATTTACAAACCCAATTTATTCCAGTTCAGTTCAGCTCAGTTCAGTCTCTCAGGCATGTCCAACTCTTTGCAACCCCATGAACCACAGCACGCCAGGCCTCCCTGTCCATCACCAACTCCCAGAGTTCACCCAAACTCATGTCCATTGAGTCAGTGATGCCATCCAACCATCTCATCCTCTGTTGTCCCCTTCTCCTCCCCCCTCAATCTTTCCCAACATCCGGGTCTTTTCAAATGAGTCAACTCTTCACATCAGGTCGCCAAAGTATTGGAGTTTCAACTTCAATATCAGTTCTTCCAATGAACACCCAGGACTGACCTCCTTTAGGATGGACTGGTTGGATTTCCTTGCAGTCCAAGAGACTCACAAGAGTCTTCTCCAACACCACAGTTCAAAAGCATCAATTCTTCAGCACTCAACTTTCTTTATAGTCCAACTCTCACATTTATACATGACTACCGGAAAAACCATAGCTTTGACTAGATGAACCTTTGTTGGCAAAGTAATGTCTCTGGTTTTGAATATGCCAAGCTGGAATCAATATTGCCGGGAGAAATATCAATAAACTCAGATATGCAGATGACACCACCCTTATGGCAGAAAGTGAAGAGGAGCTAAAAAGCCTCTTGATGAAAGTGAAAGAGGATAGTGAAAAAGCTGGCTTAAAGCTCAACATTCAGAAAACGAAGATCTTGGCATCCGGTCCCATCATTTCATGGGAAATAGATGGGGAAACTGGAAACATATTTTGGGGGGCTCCAAAATCACTGCAGATGGTGACTGCACCCATGAAGTTAAAAGATGCTTACTCCTTGGAAGAAAAGTTATGACCAGCCTAGATAGTATATTCAAAAGCAGAGACATTACTTTGCTGACTAAGGTCCATCTAGTCAAGGCTATGGTTTTTCCTGTGGTCATGTATGGATGTGAGAATTGGACTGTGAAGAAGGCTGAGCGCCGAATAATTGATGTTTTTGAACTGTGGTGTTGGAGAAGANCCAACCTAGATAGCATATTCAAAAGAAGAGACATTACTTTGCTGACTAAGGTCCATCTAGTCAAGGCTATGGTTTTTCCTGTGGTCATGTATGGATGTGAGAATTGGACTGTGAAGAAGGCTGAGCACCAAAGAATTGATGCTTTTGAACTGTGGTGTTGGAGAAGACTCCTGAGAGTCCCTTAGACTGCATGGAGATCCAACCAGTCCATTCTGAAGGAGATCAGCCCTGGGATTTCTTTGGAAGAAATGATGCTAAAGCTGAAACTCCAGTACTTTGGCCACCTCATGTGAAGAGTTGACTCACTGGAAAAGACTCTGATGCTGGGAAGGATTGGGGGCAGGAGGAGAAGGGGGCAACCAAGGATGAGATGGCTGGATGGCATCACGGACTCGATGGACGTGAGTCTGAGTGAACTCCGGGAGATGGTGATGGATAGGGAGGCCTGGTGTGCTGCGATTCATGGGGTCGCAAAGAGTCAGACACGACTGAGTGACTGAACTGAACTGAAGGTGCCCTCATTTAGTCCCTGCAACAAGGCCTCCCTGCCTCCCTCAACCCTGGTTCTACAATGTCACTTCAAGCACAGGAATTCTCATGTTCCTTGCTCCCAACACAGAGGCTGACAGGCAGGAGCATCGCAGTAAATACTTGCAGAATCGTGCACTATTGCATCATAATCAAAAGATCAGGCTCTGGACGATAGACAGAGAGTGAGTCAAAGCCTGACATACTAATATATGTTCTCTTGCCACTTTCTACTATCACATTACTAGGGTTGCATCAAGGTACAAGGGGATCCAGAATATTTAACTTTCCCCCACTATTGCAACAGGGGAAAGTTAAATACTCAGTTGGATCCCCTTGCACTTTGGTACAACCCTAGTATTGAGGGAAGGGCAGGCTCTAAGAAATGTTTTTGCTTTCCTGATAAAAGCAACTGTTTCAGCTGGTGCCACCCCTGTCTCCTACTTCCTGACTTGGACACAGATCTGATATTAGGAGCACAGCAGCTATTTTGTGGCCATGGGGGAAAAGGAATCACAAAATTCTGGCCTCTTATTGTTGAACTACTGAAACAACACCAGTGGCTACACACCACTAGACTTTCTGACATGTGAAAAAAGTGTCATTTAAGTCTTGCTAGAATTTTTCTATTACTTATACCTGAGAGCACAGATTAATTAGTATTATTCGAAGCAGAACTACAGTAGTAGTTTTTCTGTATTAAAATGCCTTAGGTTTCTCTTGCTTTCCTGCTCTCTCTTCTAAACCATGTCTAAGTCCTTTGGTGTCTGACTAGAAGACTCAGAGGCACATTGAGTTGTCCTTACTTTAGCTCCAGGGTTTTTTTTTTAATATAATTTTATGTTTTAATTTATTTTTAGCTGTGCTGGGTCTTCATTGCTGTGTGAGTTGGTGATGAACAGGGAGGCCTGGCGTGCTGTGATTCATGGGATCGCAAAGAGTAGGACATGACTGAGCAACTGAACTGAACTGAACTGAAATGAATGCTGGATTCACTGAAAATATCCCAAAGCAGCAGCCCCAATGGGAAAAAAATGAGTCTAATTTCAGAAAAGAAAAGCCCATCTTCTCTCCTCACCAGCAGTCTCATAATACAATGATAATTACTAGTAATAATAATAGACAGTTAATATACATAATTCCCCATAATCAATGCCCCTCACTATGAGCATTCTTCATTTTTCCCATCTCTGATCTTTGTGGAAGAGGGAAATTTCATTGCAGCATCTTTCAGAAGCATGCAAATGGCCCTTCAACTGGCCGCCCTGACGTCAATTCCCTCACTCTTTTCAGAATAGGAGTCAGAACACTGAGCAGTCACCAATGGCACCAGACTACCTGGCCCCTCCCTGCAGTGGGACTGACACTGTCCCAATCTCCAGATTTATCCTGAGAGAAGGAGGCTCCAGGGAGGCACCAGGAAGATCAGGATGGAGAAGCACCTGAAATTTGACAATAATATCCAGTGAGTGATCAGGCGCCATGGGATCCAGGTGCAGTGGGATGTATTCTTAGAAGACAACCGGGATTAGGGGATGGGACACAGGAGAAGAGATTAGGGGACTATGGCAGAAAGCTTCAACATAGCCCCCTAATGATCTCCTCCCATTATGTGTGAGCCAAGTCAGGAGATTCTCTTCTAACAGACAGAATGTGGCAAGAGGGATGGGCTGTACCTCGGTTATTAGGTCACCAAAGACTGTGGTTCCCATCTTGTTCATCTTCTCTCTGGCTCTTCTCACAGGCTTGCTCTGGTGGAGAGGGCCACACTGCAGAAAAGAAAGGATGTCCTCTGCCAATAGTCAGCAATGAGCTGAGACTCTCTGCCTGACAGCTGATGAGGAAGCAAATCCCACCAAAAAATACTGAGTGGGCTTGGGAGCAGAGTCTGCTCACTGCAGAGAAGAAAGGATGGCCTCTGCCAATAGACAGCAATGAGCTGAGACTCTCTGCCTGACAGCTGATGAGGAAGCAAATCCCACCAAAAAATACTGAGTGGGCTTGGGAGCAGACTATGTTCCAGCTGAACTCAAGACGTTAAAGTTCCAGCCGACAACTTGATTGCAGACTGTGAGAGACCCCGAAGCACGGGGTCCGGCTAAGCCATTCCTGGATTCCTCACCCACAGAAACTGTGCTGCTTATAACTGCTAATTTGGGAGTCATTTGTTATGTGGCAATACAGGGAAAGAGTCATTATGATATATTTTTATTAATTTTTATTGGCGTAGAGCTGCCTCATAATGTGGTGTTAGTTTCTGCTGTACAGCAAAGTGAATCAACTCTATGTAGACGTACATCTCCTCTTTTGGGGATTTCCTTCCCATTTAGGTCACCAGAGAGCATCGAGGAGAGTGCCCTGTGCTACACAGGGTTCCATTAGCTATCTGTTTCATACACTGTTGTTATTCAGCCACTCTGCCCTATCCGACTATTTGTGATCCCGTGAACTGAGGTACTCCAGGCTTCCCTGTCCTTCAAAATCTCCTGGAGTTTGGCTAAAACTCACGTGCACTGAATCAGTGATGTCATCCAACCATCTCATCCTCTGTCATCCCCTTCTCCTCCTGCCTTCAGTCTTTCCCAGCATCAGGGTCTTTTCCAATGATTAGTTCTTCACATCAGGTGGCCAAAGTGCTGGAGCTTCCATTTCAGCACCAGTCTTTCCAATGAGTGTTCAGGGTTGATTTCCTTTAGGACTGACTGGTTTGATCTTCTTGCTGTCAAAAGAACTCTCAAGAGTCTTCTCCAGCACCACAGTTCAAAAGCATCAGTTCTTCAGTGCTCAGCCTTCTTTATGGTCCAACTCTCACATCCATACATTACCAATGGAAAAACCACAGCTTTGACTAGACGGACCTTTGTCAGGAAACTAATGTCTCTGCTTTTTAGTACACTATCTAGGTTTGTCAGAGCTTTTCTTCCAAGTAGCAAGCATATTTTAATTTCATGGCTGCAGTCACTGTCCACAGTGACTTTAAAGCCCAAGAAAACAAAGTCTGTCACTGTTTTCATTGTTTCCCCATCTATTTGCCATGAAGCGATGGGCCTGGATGTCATGATCTTAGCTTTTTGAATGCTGAGTTTTAAGCCAGCTTTCTTGCTCTCCTTTTCACCTGCATCAAGAGGCTCTTTTAGTTTCTCTTTGCTTTCTGCCATAAGGGTGGTGTCATCTGCATATTGAGGTTGTTGATATTTCTCCCAGCAATCTTGATTCCAGTTTGAGCTTCATCCAGCCTGGCATTCTGAATGATGTATTCTGCATATAAGTTAAATAAGCAGGGTGACAATATATAGCCCTGATGTACTCCTTTTCCTACTTGGAACCAGTCTATTATTCCATGTCTGGTTCTAACTGTTGCTTCTCGACCTGCATACAAGTTTCTCAGGAGACAGGTAAGGTGGTATTCCCATTTCTTGAAGAATTTTCCAGTTTGTTGTGATCCACACAGTAAAAGGCTTTAGCATAGTCAATGAAGCAGAAGTAGATGTTTTTCTGGAATTCCCTTGCTTTATCTATGACCTGATGGATGTTTAAGCCAGCTTTCTTGCTCTCCTTTTCACCTGCATCAAGAGGGTCTTTTAGTTCCTCTTTGCTTTCTGCCATAAGGGTGGTGTCATCTGCATATTGAGGTTATTGATATTTCTCCCAGCAATCTTGATTCCAGTTTGAGCTTCATCCAGCCTGGCATGGAACTAAGCGAAGAGGAACTAAAAGAGCCTCTTGATGCAGGTGAAAAGGAGGGCAAGAATGCTGGCTTAAAACTCAACAGTCAAAAAGCTAAGATCATGGCATCCAGGCCCATCGCTTCATGGCAAATAGATGGGGAAACAATGAAAACAGTGACAGACTTTGTTTTCTTGGGCTCTATACCTGCTGCTGCTGCTGCTGCTGCTAAGTCACTTCAGTCGCGTCCGACTCTGCGCGACCCCATGGACGGCAGCCTACCAGGCTCCTCCGTCGATGGGATTTTCCAGGCAAGAATACTGGAGTGGGGTGCCATTGCCTTCTCCTAGTAGTATGTATATGTCAACCCCAATCTTCCAATTCATCCAACCCCTACCCCCGCCCCCCCACCTTGGTGTCCATATGTTTGTTTTCCATATATGTGTCTATTTCTAGTTTAAAAATAGGTTCATTTATACCATTTTCNCAGCCTACCAGGCTCCTCCGTCGATGGGATTTTCCAGGCAAGAATACTGGAGTGGGGTGCCATTGCCTTCTCCTAGTAGTATGTATATGTCAACCCCAATCTTCCAATTCATCCAACCCCTACCCCCGCCCCCCCACCTTGGTGTCCATATGTTTGTTTTCCATATATGTGTCTATTTCTAGTTTAAAAATAGGTTCATTTATACCATTTTCCACACATATGATATTTTTAAGTGAAAATAAACACAAACTCTTTGAGTACTCAAAGTCTTTCTCTGATCCATGTTATAAGAAGGGTTTTGCAGTTGTTTTGCTTGGAGATTTTTTTTTTCGTTTCTTTGCTCGTTTGATTTTGTTTTGGAGGTTTCACTATTTATTTTTGCCCAAACAGCTACTGATTAAATCTGGACATTTCTTGGGTGAATCAAGGCAGTATCAACTGTTATAATTGTTACTATTTAATCCGAGTTTGTAATATGTCAAGCACTGTGATGAACTTTATAATTATTATCTTATTTAATCCTTATAACAACCCAGTGAAAGAGGTGCTATGGTCCTTTGTCCCCTTTCCACACGTGAGGATGCAGATGTTTAGAGAGTTACAGTTCTTGCCTGAGTCACATAACTAGTTAGTTGCAGAGCCAGGAGGCACACCCAGGGATTCTGACTCTCNTATTTAATCCTTATAACAACCCAGTGAAAGAGGTGCTATGGTCCTTTGTCCCCTTTCCACACGTGAGGATGCAGATGTTTAGAGAGTTACAGTTCTTGCCTGAGTCACATAACTAGTTAGTTGCAGAGCCAGGAGGCACACCCAGGGATTCTGACTCTCGGCCTGTTCCAATCACTTAGCAAAACTAAAGAAGAGAATAGAGCCAGGAAGGCTAGAATAACTTCTATCGGAAAGGGCACAGATCCAAAATGTTGTGAGGAGAAAATCTGAGAAAGGCTAAGTTTGAAAAGAGAAAGATTGGGAAGGGTTGGAAGGAATGGTGAGGAATTGGGGTCACTGCTGCGCCTGCTGGTGGCAGTGGGAAAGGGAGAGGGGAATTAAGGCAGGGAAAGGAAGCACAGGGAGAGGAGGGGGAAAGAAATTGACTGATGATTTTGCGGTACAATATGTACATAACCCCTTTTTAGCATTTTCCAGAGCTGCAGTAAAGATAGATTGAAACTACTTTCAATGTAAGAGATGGGTAATACACACAACCATAAAAGAGACGGGCACTGCATCTGATTACTCTGTCTCTTCCTCATTTACAATTTCTATGACGCCTACTATTTCTTTGACCTCTTCTTTGTCTTCTGTGGGTCTGAGCTTATTCCTATTATCGCAAAAATCTCTGTCCTCCTTTTTCACACAGCTGTTCCTGTCCCAGTTCCCACCCTCACCTTCTGTCTCCTGGATGATGATGCCTCCTAAAAGACCTTCCTGCCTCCAGTATTCCCCCTGCTGAGCTCGTTTCTCAATTAGTGATTAGGTGCTCGCTTCGGCAACCTATACACTAAAATTGGAATCCATTAATGATTAGGCAACCTGTTCAGTTACAACCTTCACCAGGACATTGCTCTGCTCACACCCTTCACATATAGAATTAATTCCAAGCATCAAACTATGATATGAAAGACTATGCCTCCTAAAAGACCTTCCTGCCTCCAGTATTCCCCCTGCTGAGCTCGTTTCTCAATTAGTGATTAGGTGCTCGCTTCGGCAACCTATACACTAAAATTGGAATCCATTAATGATTAGGCAACCTGTTCAGTTACAACCTTCACCAGGACATTGCTCTGCTCACACCCTTCACATATAGAATTAATTCCAAGCATCAAACTATGATATGAAAGACTACTGCCACCTCTTGTTTGGACTACAGTGATTGCTTCTAAGTAGTCTGAGAAAGAAGTAAACAGTAAGTCCTCTCTCACCTCCTGATCCCCAGGATTCACATCCCAGAGACAACTGCAAATCTTATTTATACTTCCAGAGATATGAGACACGAATGTAAGCGTTATGTATAGGAGCATCAAACTTCACCCACTACAACTTACATGTACAAAAAAGGCAGCAAATATAGTCAATGGATCTTAGACAAAGGAGAAAAGAGAAAACAGTGGCAAAAAGACAGTTTCATTATAAATGGGGCTGGAATAACTGGACAGGCAAAAAAAATAAAAAATATATCTAGATATAGACTTCACACTCTTCACAAAAATTAAGTTAAAAATGTATCATAAATCTAAATGGAAAACACAAAACTATAAAACTCCTAGAAGATATAATAGGCAAAAATCTAGATGACCTTGGGTCTGGTGATGCCTTTTTAGATACAACAACAAAGACACATCCATGAAAGAAATAACTGATAAGCTGGACTTTGTTCAAATTAACAACTTCAATCCTGTGAGAAGACAAGCTACAGACTGGGAGAAAATATTTGCAAAAGAAACATTTGATTAAATGTTTGCTATAATCCAAAGCATACAAGGAACCCTTAAAACTCAGCAATGAGAAAGCAAACAACTTGATTAAAGAATGGGTCAAAGTCTCAACAGACACCTCACCAGAGAAGACAGACAAGCAGCAAATGAGCATATAAAAAGAGGCTCCACATCGTTTGTCTTCAGGGAAATGTACACTATAGAGACAGTGAGATCCTGTTACATACCTATTAAAATAACCAGAACCTACAACACTGACAAGGATGTGCAGCAACAGGAACACTAATTCATTGCTGGTGGGAATGCAAAGTGGAAAAATTCCTTGGAAGACAGTTTGGCAGTTTCTTATGCAGCTAACCATACTTTTGCCGTGTGATCCAGCAATCCAACTTCTTGGTATTTACTCAAAGGAGTCAAAAACTTATTACTTTAGTTCAGTCCCTCAGTCACATCCAACTCTTCGTGACCCCATGGACTGCAGCATGTCAGGCTTCCCTGTCCATCACCAACTCTCAGAGGTTGCTCACACTCATGTCCATCGAGTCAGTGATGCCATCAAACCATCTCATCCTCTGTCGTCCCCTTCTTACAGTTTGTTGTGATCCACACAGTCAAAAGCTTTGGCATGGTCAATAAAGCAGAAGTAGATGTTTTTCTAGAACTCTCTTGCTTTTAATGTGATCCAACCAATGTTGGCAATTTGACCTCTCGTTCCTCTGCCTTTCCTAAATCCAGCTTGAACATCTGGAAGTTCTCAGTTCATGTACTGTTGAAGCCTTGCTTGGAGAATTTTGTGCATTACTTTGCTAGCAATTCTTTGCATTGATCACTGAGGAAGGCTTTCTTATCTTTCCTTGCTATTCTTTGGAACTCTGCTTTCAGATGGGTATATCTTTCCTTTTCTGCTTTCCCTTTAGTTTCTCTTCTTTTCTCAGCTATTTGTAAGGCGTCCTCAGACAACTATTTTGCCTTTTTGCATTTCTTTTTCTTGGGGATGATCTTGATCACTGCCTCCTGTACAATGTCACAAACCTCCATCCATAGTTCTTCAGGTACTCTATCAGATCTAATCCCTTGAATCTATAGGTCACTTCCACTATATAATCAAAAAGGATTTGATTTAGGTCATACCTGAATGGTCTAGTAATTTCCCCTACTCTCCTTGGTATTTACCCAAAGGGGTCAAAAACTTATGTTTGTACATAAACTTGCATGTGGAGGCTTATGGCATCTTTATTCATAACTGCCAAAACTTAAAAGCAAACAGGATGTCCTTCAGTAGGTGAGGGCTTTTCAGTATTCTTGCCTAGAGAATTCCATGGATAGAGGAGCCTGGCAGGCTATAGCTGATGAGATTACAGAGTTGGAAATGACTGAGCAAGTAACACATTCACTTTCACTTTCACTTTTCAGCAGGTGAATGAATGCCTGTGTGCTAAGTTGTTTCAGCTGTCTCTGACTCTTTGCAGCCCTAAGGACTGTAGGCTGCCTGCCAGGCTCCCCTGTCCATGGGATTCTTCAGGCAAGAATACTGGAGTGGGTTGCCATGCCCTCCTCCAAGAGATCTTTCTGGCTCAGGGATCAAACCAGTCTCTTGTGTCTCCTGCATGGCAGGTGGGTTCTTTACCACTAGCGCCACCTGGGAAGCCCCAGGTGAATGAGTAAACAACCTAAATTTCATGCAAACAATGAAATATTATTAGCATGGAAAAGAAATGCACTATTAAGCCATGAAGCGACATAGAGGAATCTTTGATGTGTATTACAAAATGAAAGAAGCCCATCTGAAAAGGCTTCATTCATACTGTGAGCTTCCAACTATACGATATTCTGGAAAAGGCAGAAATGACAAAATGATCGGTGATTGCCAGGGATACGGTTGGTGAGTGAGATGATCAGCAGAACACAGAGGATTTTAGGGCATTGATAATACTCTGTATATTATAAAGGTAGAACATGTCATCACGAAGTGAAAAAAGTTAAAAGTGTTAGTCACTCAGTCGTGTCCAACTGTTTGCAACCCCATGGACTGTAGCTTGCCAGGCTCCTCTGTCATGGAATTCTCCAAGCAAGAATACTGGAGTGGGTTGCCCTTCCTTTCTCCAGGGGATCTTCCCGACCCAGGGATTGAACCTGGGTCTTCTACATATGAGGCAGATTCTTTACCGTCTGAGCCACCAGGGACACGTCATTATACTTTTGTCAAAACCCACAGAATGCACAACACCGAGAGTGAACCCTAAGGTAAACTATGAACTTTGGATGATTTTGATGTGTGTATAGGTTCAACCTTATTTTTTAAATATGTAGTACTTCGCTGAGTGGTGTTGATCACGAGGGAGGCTGTGCACTGGGGCGGGAAGTGTACAGTAAATCTCTGTATCTTCCTCTCAACTTTGCCATAAACCTAAAGAGCTTCAAAAATAAAATAAAATCCGTTTTAAAATTAGCAAACTTTATGTTCCCCGACTTAGTCTTGCCCAGAGCCCCATTCCACCAGTGATGTGAAAAACAGTATATGTGCCAGGTTTTGGAGAGAGGCGGGATTGTTTGTTTTGTTTTTGAGTTTGAAGCAGAGAAGGATTTATTGCAGGACCAAGAAAGGAGAAGGGTGGCTCAGAGTCTCAAAAACCTGAGCTCCCTGAAGGATTTTGGAAAAGCAATTTTTTTTTTAATTTCTTTTTTTTTACTTTATTTTATTTTACAGTACTGTATTGGTTTTGGCATACATTGACATGAATCGGTGAGAGAGGCAGATCATAGGGTTTGTGATCACCTCATGCACAAATCTCTGATTAGCTGATGGTGAGGTAGCAGGGTGCTGTCACAGGGGTTAAATTACCAATCCTTAGGCTCCCGGAAGTCTGGGGGGCCTGGGGGCTACGTGCTCTTGGTCATCATGTAGTTAACATCTTCCATTTGGTGGGGTTTTCATATCTGTAGAACAGCCTAGAAATGTTCATCAACTGCTGTTATCAAGGGACTTCAGAGAGGAGCTAAATTAGAGGGTGTGGGGCAACGTTTGTCCTGGGAAGGCCCCACTGGGTCCTGCTCGGTTACAATTCTCCCCCTTTTCTTTGACATTCTCAATCTTGAGGAGAACAAGTTTTGAACAAGAAAAGGAACAAAGTTTCAGTAACGAGGTTTAATCTTAAATTTGACAGAGTTATCCACAACGTCCTGCGCGGTTCCAACTCCAGCAGACACTGCTTTAAGAAGAGCTGGTGGTTTCTGAGTCTGACACAGACTACTGTCACAGCTACTCCATGTTTACTTCCAAAGCATTTCTCTCCTCCATGGCCAAAGCAGATGTCACACTAGCGATTTCAGTGCTTTTCTGGATATGAAAAGATGCAAGAATTTGGACTCATAAAATCTTCTGAAAATATCTATCTGAAGGCCTGTTCTGCCAGTTTTCCCCAGAGCACAGAGTGCCTCTTTTCTGATCCCCACCCTGAACTCCTTTCAGGGGATGTTGAAGGTCAGCAGCTGCAGTGGCTCATGATTTAATCCTTATAGAGATGGGAGGCAAGTGCCAATTTTCAGTTGGTAGGGTCCCTTCAGGGTCATAAATTTGACCATAGTATGAAGGACATTTCATGACCATTTTGCTCCATAGTGCTAGGAATGATCATTCCCAGGACTGAAAAGATTTCACTGCTAGGCCACTCAATGTGCCATTACTGAACTAGGCCTTATTAACATAATGTGACAGATGGTTTTTTTTGTTTGTTTGTTTTTTAATCCTCATATCAGGAAGTTTAAAACAGTTGGTTTGGACTTTTTAGGAATAGTATTCAATCAAGTCTGAGGTTCAAACTCCATACCAAAACTGTTGCTATCTTCCACAAGAAGTCACTCAGAGTCAGAAGAACGTATACATGTCCTCAGAGGAGGGTGGAACCCTCAGGCCCATCTGACATCCTTCTGGACTTTTCTGGCACCTGCAACAGTATGGCCAGGACTGGCCTGTCTCTGCTGTCTCTAGATGGGAAGGCAGATCTGTCAGTGTTTGGACTATCATCCTGGGACCTACCTGTAGTTTGGGCCACTTACCTCTTGTTGCCAAGTCCGTATCTTCTGAGCCCTCCTGACTCTGATCCCAGATGGTCCATAAGTTCCCCCAGTATCTTCACATCCCTCTGCTGGAACTCATGGGAACCTCCAGATACAGGGCTTCAGGTAACCCATTCCCCCATACTCCTCTCTGGCAAATGCCAAGGGTGTGAAAATATTTACTCTGAACTGTAGGAAATCAGGAAAGTGCCCCACCAAGCTCTGAAAGACCCCCCAAGATTTATCTTCCTGATTCTAATGCTACTTGTGTCCATCAGGAAGCATGCATTTGAGACACACAGGTCTTTCTCTTTCCCATCATCTCTGTTGCTCCTTCCAGGACCAGAGGGGCTTCCTATAGCACCTCCAGCAAGCAGGACACAATGATTGGTTATGAAACTCCATGCTCTCAGTTGGCCAGGCTTGCACCCTGGTGTGTAAAAAGCTTTTTGGAGTTTAGAAAAGGCAAACAAAAAAATATACAAAATTTCATCTCAGTGAAGTTTGGCTTCAAAGATTGCTTTCTTGCCATTCATTGGGGGCAAAAAAGAAATGTCATCTTTGAGACTCAAGACTGAATCTCTCTGTTCTATTCCATGTGGCTCTCTCCTACAGGACAAAAGCCCTGTGGCTTAGCTTCATAACCCAAAGGGTGCCATGAAGAAAGAAATTGGCTTCTGAGGGAATAATGAATCCCCAAGAGGTATTTCAATCTCTGTTTTATTTATTTCCTCTCGGATGTTTGTTATTTTCTTTCTTCTGCTGACCTTAGATTTTGTTCATTCTTTTCTCTAATTCTTTTGGGTGGTTTGTACTGTTGTTTATTTGAGATTTCTCTTGTTTTTTGGAGGAGAGTCTGTGTCACTATGTGCTTGCCTCTAAGAACTGCTTTTGCTGCACACTCTAGATTTTGTATGGTTGTGTTTTCATTTTTCTCAAGATGTTTTTAAATTGTATCCTTGATTTCATCATTGACCCACTGGTTTTTAGTAGCATGTTTTTTAGTCTCCATGTAATCTTGTTTTCTCCTTTCTCTTTCTGTGACTGATTTCTAGTTCCATGTCACTGTGGTCAGATGTGGTCAATTTCCCTCCTCTTAAATTTGTTGAGGTTTGTTCCAGAGGTATTTCAAACACATTACACCTATCATATTTGGTGTGTATAGGTATAAGTGTGTGTGGTGTGTGAGAGTGCATCTATACACAACTGACAACATATTCTACATCAGGGGTATGTAAAACTATGGCTCCAAGTCAAATCCAGTGTGCCTCCTGTTTTTGTTATGGCCAGAAAACCCAGAATGATTTTTATAATTTTTAATGGGGAGAAAAAAGAGCAACATTTTGTGACATATGAAAAATTTTTAAAACTCAAATTCTAGTATGCATAAAGTTTTATTGAAACACATGCTTAGCCCTTTATATGTTGTCTATTGATACTTTCACATGGGGAAAGCACAGATCATAACAGATCATAAAATATTATAGTTACCATCTGACCTTTTAAGAAAAATTTTGTCACTCCCTTTTCTATACTATTCAGTTCTTTTTCTTTCTTCTTAAATATATCTTGGAGAACATTCCTTATAATACATTGAACCTACTTCATTCTTTTAGAAGGGTTTTTTTCCCCCAGAATTTTCCCATCACCAATGAATATTCTTGTACATCTGACTTTCTATATTTAAAACACAACACTTCAGTCTGTATTCCTCCCCTACCATAACTGCGCGCCCCATGAAGGAGGTGATCTTGTCTATTTATTGTTATTTATTTATTGTTATGATCCCAGAGTAGAACTAAATAAAAACATGAATTGATGGATTACATCTGGTTCCAAATATAAAATTAAAACAATCTTGGAATAGTTCAAAGGAACGGATTTGAACTTCGATCAATCACATGTCCTTTCATATTGAAATCTATCTTCTGCACGACTCTTTGTAGGCATATAGATCTTCTCTGCCTGCCTTTTTCTTAGTAATTTGACTTATGTTTAGCAGCCATTCCCCAAGACAGCATATTCCTCTGTGACAAGATTTAATTAAACTTCCAGCAAAATAATTAGCAAGGCTATCTCAAAAGACGATTTTAAAATAGCGGAGTGATACCAAGGAGCAAATAGAGTTAACACTGTCATGAGAGATCAAAGCCATCCAAAGACGTGACTAAAAATTTAACCTCCAGCAGCCGACTAATGAAGAAGTACACATTGGAACTCTTGTGATAGCCTCCCTCTCGAGCCCCATCGACAAATTCATTTGACATGGAAAATTTCCCAGAGGAAGCTTAAAACTGGTAAATTTCCATTAATTACACAGCAAAGAATGTTCTCTTCATAATTTATTATCTATTAGGAAACTTTGGGGGAAGCTGTAACTACCCCTTTTTGTACAGACTCTCCATCTTCACTGGGGGAGGGTGAGGGGACTGATGAACAATCTCTCAACTGATACGAGAGCTCCACTGGTAGCACTACCTTGACTGTGATGGTGGTGATGGTATCAGTTTTCACAGCGGGTCCCGTGGTGATGGTGACAATGGGGAATGGGGACGGTGATAGATTCATGACAATTCCAACAAGTCCAGCTCCCAATTTAGGACCCACTTCCTTCTCCCAGGATTCTTGGGAAGGATGAGAAAAGTTCAGGAGATCCAAGGTGAGAAGACTCTATTTTTCATTTTGGCGGGACTACGTTTTCGCTGGGGCATGAGGGCTTTCTCCAGTTGCAGAGCACAGGCTGTAGAGCATACAGGCTCAGTAGCTGTGGTACATGGACTTAGTTATGCCGCAGCATGTGGGATCTTCATTCCCCAGCCAGGGATGGAATCGGTGCCCCCTGCACTGGAAGGCAGATTCTCAACCACTGGAACTCCAGTGAAGTCCCCAATGTAGAAGACTTTAGGCTTTAGCCTCTAGCCCTTGGTCATCCTGTAATCATAAGAAAGTCCCCTGTCCTCTTTAAATGTCATTGCTCACCTGTACAGTGGGCATCGTACTCTCCTCTTTACCTATCTTGCACACTTGAGTGGATGACAAAAGATGCTGTCCACACTTAGGGTGATGGAAAGTGTAACTCTGCACAGCAACCCCATTCTTACTTGTGTTTTTCATGGCCTTCCATGAACATATCTATCCCCAGGCAGCCCCAAGAGATCTAAAAGTGGAAGAATAAAGGTCAGACTCCGGTTATTTTGCAATTAACACCAGGATACAGTGACTTTCATTCCTTTCCTGTGGACCTACAGTTGGCTATTATGTCTTAATTTTTTTTTCCTGTGCTGGGAATATATTTACAAAGGTTTATTTACTCTTTGAAGATGTAGGTTAATCAACTCTCCAAATGGAAGTGAACAATTATTGTGCCTTCACATTTCTTAAGTATTCAGAATATCCCAATTATTATCCCCTACAAGCAATATTAATACCCAATATTTAAGCACTTGTGTGTCAAGCATGGCGCTAAGTACCTTTGAAGCTGGTGCAATTATCAGACTCATTTTATGAATGAGCAAGTTAAGGTCTATGGGTATTTTTCTAGGTCTACAACTTTTTAAAATTGTCTCTGCCTCTCACACCCAATATGCCTTCCCACTCCTACTTAAATCATTACCACCCTTCTCATTAACACCAACCTCACCACTAATCAGACATCCACAGATCTTACTCCTCTGTTCCTGGTCTTCTAAACTGCAGTGACAGACATCTGAATGAACATTTCAACAGTTGAATGTACCAGTGCATGTAACGGACCCAAAACACAGCAACTGTTAAGTGGTGGCTGGAATAGGGTCTGGTGATCCAATGTAGGAGTTCAGGGTTCCAAGGTCTTAATTCAAACTCTGGCTCCTCCGCTTGTTAAAAAGGGAGACCTTAGCCAACATGCTTCATTTCTCCAAGATCCAAATTCTTGGTGGGGATAATAACACCTCCCCTCATTGCACTGCAGTGAGGATTAAATGAGTTGCCTACAACATGCTCAGGACCCTGTCTGGCACTATCAACATTCCACATGTGCAACTCCCACTGCTATTGTTATTTCCAACAATGTGAAACTTTTACTGGATTCTTTTTCCTAGTGCTGTGCTCTTGCCAGAAAAACCAAATTAACCTTAGGAAGTTTATTACTTTTAAATCTTGATTGCAAACATGCCCCACCCCCCAGCAAGACCCTCATCCTCTCAATTCCTCTGTTAATACTTCTGCTGATTATTTTTCTTAAAGAGGGTTAGCTTGTTGTCTCCCCAACAAGCTCAGCAGAGAAAACAGAGATGAGGGAAATCTCTGTTTCAGCCATCAGCTCTGTCTCTCATGCCACTTGTGACCTCAGCGGGACCCTGGCCAACCCTCCTCACCTCCCATCTGCACTCAGGTTTCCTTTAACAGAAACTGTTGGAGGTCACCCTGCCACAGCCTGTGACCCCACCAGCAGAACAGGCCCCCAACACAGGGCTTGCAGTTCAGGGAGCCTCCAAGTGCAATTTAAAGTCAGTATTCACATCGGCGCTATGGTCAGCCCTCAGAATTTGTCTCCAAATGATTTCCATATTCAGAACTCTATTCTCCAGTGCTTTGGCCCATTGGGGAGTGATTTGCATTCAGGGAGGGAAGGCTAATATTCCAGTCTTAGCAATTATTGAAACACATCCAGTCAGGACTCTCATAAATTATCTTAACCCAATTACTAAAAACATTGCAAAACATTACTATGCATCGAAGACCGTTCTGCCCAGGAATCTTTATTGGCAGCGTAATTAAAAACGTACTAGCTATGGCTTCTGCTCAAATATTTGGGGATGTTTTGTGCCATTTGAATTAGTTCTCTTGGACTCTGGAGACAGCGAGATCTGCATGAATCTCCTCCATCAGTCCCCTCCCCCAACTCCTTGTTTCCAGACCCGCTTGTCACTGGGGTCTCTTTCCCTCATCAGTGCTGCCCACAAGCCCCTTCCCACCCTAATCCTTCTTACAGAAAGAAATACTTAAACAGGTTCAGTCCCCTCTCCTGCATCCATCTTCCTTCTCTGTTCAAAGCAAAAGACTTTTGTTAAACATCACGTATTGGGTACCCACTGTGTGCCAGAAACTTCCACATTATCAGAATAAATCCTACAGTAACATTGCAAGGAACAACACTCCCACTGCAAGAAGTAGAAAATTTAAGAATTATGAAGGTTAAGTGAATTGCCAAAGTTCATGTAGCTGATGAGTGATAAAAACAAGATCAAACAGATCTGGTGGTCCCAAGGCCTTTCTTTCATTCTTCAACAAGTATTGATCAGCTGCTTAGATGTGCTGGGCACTATGCTAGGTCCTAGGACTAGGATGGTGAACAAACCAGGCAGAGTCCCTTGCCTTGTGGGTCTTGCAAGCATCCGCCGGGTGTGTGGGTCAGGATACATCAGTGATGCTGAATTAACAAGCAAACCCCAGATGTCAGTAGATAGTGCAAACACTGTTTTCTTACCTGTCAGTGGAGGTTTACTGGGACCACAGGAGGTCTCAGGGCCATATCCAGTTTTAAAGTAGATGAGGAAATAAGCCTAGCCAAGGACTGAGAATGAGGAAGTTGGAAATGTCTGGTAAACAGCACTAATGGCAACCTCAGCTCCTGCCAGACAGAGGGAAGGGAGGGAGGGATGTCATTTTCAGAACAGCAATGAGGAGCTCTGCAGTGAATTTACAATCAAGCTGTAATACTGGCCAAGGTACCCGACCCTCCACTCACAAGCCTGACATTCGTCTCCAAACATCACCATCAGACCACAGGGATTCCGCATCAAACCATACCATAATCACAGGAGCATGCGACGCTCACTCCTTCACAGTTCGGCTCATCTTCACAGCCCACAGTGTATACCAGAAAGCTGGACACAAGAGCCAAGATCTAAGGGTACGGATGGATCCAGCCTGAAGCCATCAAATGGAGGTGGCCGTGGCAGCTCTGCTCGTTGACTTAACTATTGAGAATCACTAAAAAGCCCTGACCAAATGGCCACAAGGATGGGGTTCTTTCTTGAGATCATTAACGACATCATTCGGTGTTGGTTCTCCTTTCACTGTGGGATAGTTCCTGGACTAAACTGCATTATCTAATTTAAACTGTACAACAATGTTGAGAAGAACATATTGGTTCCATTTTACAGATGACACAGGATCCAAAAGATTAAGTAAGCAACTCACAAAGTGGCAGAACAAGGCTTTGAACGCAACTCTGTCCCATACCTGAGCACCCAGTAGCCTCGAGCGTCCAGAGCCTTGATCAGAAGCACTGTAGCAGAGACCTTGATTCTAGCACTTCAGAATCTAAGAGGCTGGAAGCTGTGGCTGAGACCAGAGATCAGCAAAATGGTTTGCAGTCCAAGACAGAAGTGAATATACCAGAGTTAGTGTGAGAAGAGAAACCTATTTTAAGCAACTACAATGTGCCAGAACACCAGACAAGCCCAGACTATNCACTTCAGAATCTAAGAGGCTGGAAGCTCTGGCTGAGACCAGAGATCAGCAAAATGGTTTGCAGTCCAAGACAGAAGTGAATATACCAGAATTAGTGTGAGAAGAGAAACCTATTTTAAGCAACTACAATGTGCCAGAACACCAGACAAGCCCAGACTATGCATTTCCACAGTGCACGTGACCTAGGCTCAAGGCATCATCTCGTTTACTCTTCACAACATCAGTGCTAGCTGGGTATTTTATAGATAATAAATCTGTGTCTAAGGCCATACAGGAGACAGAGTCCCCCCCACCAGGAATCCCGGGGCTGTCTGACTGCGTATTTTCTACTCCATCACAGTTCCTCTTGAGGGGTCATAGGGGAAGACCAAGGAGGCCCCAATAGATGCAAACATGATTTTTCATTGAGGTCTAGTTGAGTCACAATATGTAAGTTTCAGGCGTACAACACAGTGATTTTCTATTTCTTTTTGATTTACAATTTTTTAAGATTATATTCCATTTATAGTTAATATAACACATTGCCTATATTCCCTGCACTCTGCAATCTATCTTTGTAACTTATTTTACACATAGTAGATTGTACCTCTTAATTCTCCACCCTTTTCTTGCCCCTCCCTGCTTCCCTCTCCCCACTAATAACCACCAGTTTGTTCTCTTCATCTGTGAATCTGTTTTTTTTGTCATGTTTACTAGTTTGTTTTATTTTTTAGACTCCATATATAAGTGATAATATACAGTACTTGCCTTTCTCTGTCTGAATTATTTCACTAAGCATGACAGCCTTCAAACCCAATGATGTTCTTACAAATGGAAAAAATTCATTCTTTTCTGTGGCTGAGTAATATTCCTTTGTATACAAGATGTAATATATATATACACATACACACATTAAGACCTTTTCATGTGCCTCTTGGCAAATGTGAATTTTGATGACTATTTCAAAAAAAATCACAGCATCATCTGGAAATGGGTCTTGGTTCTTCTCGTACATGGAACTGTGTCCCACCCCAAATCAAGCCCATTACCTTGCCAGGGGATAGCAACAACACCACCTCTACCAACAACAACAGTAATAATAATAGAAAGAAAGAGGAGAGGTCAATTAGGGAATTCTTGGTTAATGCTGACATGTTCTGAGTACCTTACAAGCACCGCCTCACCAAATCTTCACAGAAAGCCCCAAAAGGTAACAAGTACTATTATTCCCATTTTACAGGCAAGGAGACTGAGATTCAGAATTGTCACATATGTTTCCCAAGGTCAGCTGCTAGTGGGCAGAAGAACCAAGACTCAAACCCACACCTGCATGCAAAGTCCATCCTCTTCAACAGCTAGAACATCTGCCTCAGAGGAAAAGCAGAAAGGGCTTTATATGGATCACGGCTTGGGGAATGAGGGACATAACTTTTTCCCCTTCCTGTCAGGGGTGAAAAAGGAAGCAGAGAACAGGCTTGTTTCCTTTCCAAAGGAGATTCTTTCTCAAGGGTTTGCCAGGTAGCCTCCTCTTGGTACCTCACCCAGCTCTCCTTTCTGGCGGGTGCACCCGTCCTCCAGCTGCTATGAGTCTCCACTGACAGAGACACACAGCTGCCCACTGTCCTCTCCAAGGAACTGCATCATCCTCTTGCACTGAGGCAGGACCAATTCTGTGCTGGATTCAAGCTCCAGAGCTCCCCAGTGTGACACTAACCTCCATCCTGCTTGGCTCCTCTGCCCCATCCTGCTTCCATCACTCCCCTTTCAGCCCCTCGTCTTCCAAAAGTCACTGACACAGGAATCCATGCCTCAGGCTCTGCATCTGGAGAACCAAACGCAAGTTATCCCATCTCCTACTCCCAGCCTTGCGATTCCTGAACACGAACTTCTGCTTCTCCACCTCAGAGGCAGGAGAAACAGGAGAAGGGAAACTGAGGGACTTGAGGACCCAGGGATGGAGGGAGGCGTGAGGCCAGGCAGCTGACAGAGGGCAGCCAGGCTGGCAGTGCCCCGCCGCCCCCACACCAGCCTGCCCTCGGCCTCGTGCACTTTGGGTAATTAAGAACAGATGGCCCATTGCCTCCGCCAAGCCCCATTAACTCCTTAATACTGCTCTTCTGGAGGCCGGACGGTAGACTGGAAAAGCCAGCTTCAGAGGTCATCTAATTAAATGATGCCTGGCACACAGGGCTGGCCAGTCTCTCTTCTCAGGCTGGCAGCTGACCCTGTTGCTTCATCAGAGCTGCCGTCAGTGACCAGATGGGCTGGGAAGGGGACCTGGGTGGGCTTAATGGGGAAAACATGCTGAGCGCAGAGAGCGCTGGCTTAAAAGTCAAGGGACGGGCGTTGCCCCGTGGCCTTGGACAAGTCACTTAATCTGAGTCTCAGTTTCACCACCTGCCAAATAGCAACAGTAATAATAACCATAATAAGAGCATCAGCAGTAATTTTAACATTGTTCTAATGGCAATTATTATTCCTTTAATGATCAGAATAATCAGTCTAGTGGTAATACACTCTGTGCCAAACACTTTACATGGGATCTCTTCTTTAACTGTCATAACTCCCCTTTGAAATGGTACCTGTTATGATCTCCTTTTTATAAGATGGAAAAACAGAGGCTCGGAGAGGTTCAGTAAAAAAAAAATCATCAAGTTCACACACCTGCCAAGAATCAGAGGGAGGACCTGAACCTGTCTCACTGACTCCAGGGCCCCTGGTCTTCCCCATCAGGTGCCAGCATTCCATGCCCCCTGCCTTGTGGGATATTCAAATCTGAGGAAAAGAAGAAACCACAGAAGCATTTTGCATTCCTTGGCACACCAAAGAATCTTTGACTTCTCTCCCTCCAAAAAGATTTTAATTAAAGTACCTCATTCTTTATTCAGCTCATTCTTCGCCCACATTATCTTCTCAGACCTAAAAATTGAAGACTTGTCCTAAAAATTCTAGGTTCTGTGTAGGGCTTCCAGCTACCTTAAACAAAAGAAAGGTAAAATACGCATATCTATGTGTTTGGGATAAAGCTGATTAAGGAGGCGGCTCTATGAAGGGCTCTATGTCCTTGATCAATGAAAGAACCCAAGAAACTGAAAAGTTAGTGTCTTTTTTTTTTTTTTTCAGTGTATTCATTCAGTTTGACTGCATCAGGTCTTAATCGCAGCACATGGGCTCTGGAGTGCTGGGGCTCAGTAGCTGTGGCCCACAGGCTTAGTTACCCTTAGACATGTGGAATCTTAGCTCCCCAACCAGGGATTGAACCGGTGTCCCCTGCCTTGGATGGTGGATTCCTAACCACTGGACCACCAAGGAAGTCCTGCTGGACTTTCTCATTTGAGAAAGCTGGGCAAGTCAGGTGAGCTGCAAGTGAACAGAACACAGGCAAGGCAGACCTGGAGGGCACAGGGAACCGAACTTCCACGCATACCCCATTGGGGTTGACTGATTTAAGTGGGGCTGGTTGCCTGATTTGGGGCACGGACGTGAGAGACCTCAAAGAAATAGTCATTCTAGTGTGCTTTGGCAAAAGCTGTTTTAATTCTTGGTCTGGGTGATCGTTATATGAGCGTATTCAGTTTGTGAAAATTCACTGAGCTGCTCACTTATGTAAATGTGCTTTTCTGAATATATATATTATACTTCAATCAAGAGTTTGTTAAATAAAGGAAAATAGCCCCAGTGAAAAACAGCAAGTGTTTTGGAACGCCCAAATTGCTACCTAGGTTTACTGTTTTGATGTTCTTACTGTGTTGTAAACAACTCCCCTCCCTCATCCTGAAAGTCTGTTCTCCATTCTCAAAACAAAGGGGTGCTCAGCTCACTGGATATCTGCTTACTTGAGTCTCCACATTGTGTGGGAATGGTCCCAAACTCACCTCTGGAATGGCTCATATGCATCTTCTAGGTAGATTTTATCACTGTCTAGTCTCCAAATGCCTTAAATTGCCAGATCTTTCCCTACCACATCCACTCCTTGGTAGAGTCCTTGACGAGCTTCAAGCAGCTCGGTGGAGTCCTGCATGCTGGCAAAAGTAAGTTCAGTTCCCTAAAAATGCCAGATGCCGAGAGCATGGGTCAGCAGTGCCCTGTTGGGTGGCCACCTCCTTAGCCTCCTTCAACCCACTTTTTTTTTTTTAATTTTTTTTAATCAAAGGATAATTGCTTTAAAGTATTGGGTGGGTTTCTACCAAATATCAACATGAATCAACCACAGTTTCAACCCACTCTTCATCCTGCTCAGCTCTGCTATCTCTGCCTGGGTCTCTCTATGTACTGTGACTCCTCCATTTTGTTGTCTTTTTTTTTTTTTTTTTTCTTCTAGGTAGATTTTATCACTGTCTAGTCTCCAAATGCCTTAAATTGCCAGATCTTTCCCTACCACATCCACTCCTTGGTAGAGTCCTTGACGAGCTTCAAGCAGCTCGGTGGAGTCCTGCATGCTGGCAAAAGTAAGTTCAGTTCCCTAAAAATGCCAGATGCCGAGAGCATGGGTCAGCAGTGCCCTGTTGGGTGGCCACCTCCTTAGCCTCCTTCAACCCACTTTTTTTTTTTTAATTTTTTTTAATCAAAGGATAATTGCTTTAAAGTATTGGGTGGGTTTCTACCAAATATCAACATGAATCAACCACAGTTTCAACCCACTCTTCATCCTGCTCAGCTCTGCTATCTCTGCCTGGGTCTCTCTATGTACTGTGACTCCTCCATTTTGTTGTCTTTTTTTTTTTTTTTTAAGATTTCTTTGAGGTGGACCATTTTTAAAGTCTTTCTTCAATTTCTTACAACATTGCTTCTGTTTTTTGTTTGTTTGTTTGGTTTTTTGTTTTTTAATGCTTTGGTTTTTTGGTCACAAGGCTTGTGGGATCTCAGCCCCCTGTCCCTGTGCACCAAAAGTCGAAGTCTTAACCACTGGACCGCCACGGAAGTTCCTCCATCTTGCCTTCTGATTCCATCTGAGGCCCCTGATTCTTCGCTTTACTGCTCCGCTCCCTGCCTCCCCCAGTTTCACATCATTTCCTCCTTTGGTCCTCTCTAGTCACCATTACCATCCACCTAGTTCAAACCAAAAGCTTAGAATCACCTCTGCTTCCTTCTTCTTCCCTCTCCCCACTTAGTGATCCATCAACTAACCTCCCCTGACACATCACTCCACCCCAAGCTCCCATTTATCCTCCCTCCAAACTACCTCACACCCAGAGCCAGCTTTTTAAAATGAAGTCAGATTAAGGCAGAGCCCTGTCCTGAACCACGATTGGTTTTCTAATCCCATGGAGAACAAACTTACGATCAAGCTTTACAAGTCCTGTTCAGGTTGACATCTGCTTGTTTATGGCCAGCCTCACTCAGCCCCAGTCACGAGTACCAGTCTCCATTCCTCAGTCACTCTGAACTCATCCCCAACACAGACCTTCCACATGCACTGTTCCCTCTAAACACTTTTTCTTTGGCTTTTCCCACAGATGCTGCCTTTTCATTCTCCAGCCTCAAGGAAAGCTCATCTCTATGGAGAGACCCTCCCTGACCACCATCTAAATTGTCCCTGAATTATTCTCCATCACATTACCTTGTTATCACTTCATCAGAATTTTTCATCATCCTGCTCTATTGTGTGTCTTCCACCCAAAGAGCAAGGATCATGATCACAGAGACCTTCTGTCCTGTTCCATGATGAGTCCCCAGCTCCTGGCAGTCAGGACTCGATAAATGAATACACCTGGCACTCTCCCCTGCGTTACTCACCTGGGCTGCCTAGAGCAGAAGTGCCTGCCTCTGGCCCATTCCCCAGCTGGCATCCCAATTCATGAAAAGATACATGGGTCACGAAACAGTGGTTCTTGATCCTTCCTGAGATGCTTCTGCTTCCATAACTTCACACCTTGCTCTCAAATTTTCAAAACCAACAGGAAAAGCAAGGTCCTTCTTTTTTTTAAGATGATTACTTAAATTTATTTATTTATTTGGGTTGCGCTGTGTGGCATGCAGGATCCTGGTTCTCTGAACAAGGATTGAATGCATGCTGCCTGAAAGCACAGATTCTTAACCACTGGACTGTCAGAGAAATCCCAGCAAGCTCCTTCTTGAATCAGGTCTGCAACACTCCTTTCCAAGTACCAGTGGTCTCTTAGGCTGACCCATGTTCCTCCTTCAACTGGGAGGCAGCCAGATAAAACAATAGATACAAGAGTCTAGACCCCAGAATAGGAAGGACCCGAGCTCAAATTCTGCCTTCATCATATAGGTGCTCTGCCCACATGCAGCTCTGAAGCTCAGTACTCAATGGGTTCACTGGATCCCATCTCATTCTGAGTGAAAGCCAGTTCCTATACCGAGATTCTGCATAATTGAGTCCCATCATTTCTTTAACCCTTTTTGCATCACTCTCCCCATCACTCCACTCTCCTCCAGCCACACTGGACCCTGTGCTGTTCCTCAAACCTTCCAGTCACTTTCCAGACTCACCTACTATTTCCTCTTCTTATAACCTGTTTGCCCTCAGCAATCTGCTTTATTCTCACCCTCCCCTCCTTCGGGATCTTGATCAAATAGCTCCTTCATGAGGCTTTTCTTAGCCATTGTGGTTGGTTAAATAATGGTCCCCTGAAGACATCCAGGTCCTAACCCCAGGAACCTATGAACAGGTTGCACTACGTGGTAAAATGGACGTTGCATACGTGATTAAGTTAAATCTCAGCAGGAGAAGACTATTCTAAACTATCAAGGTGGGCCCGATGTAATCACAAGGGTTCTTATAAGAGGAAGGCAAGAGACTCAGAGTCAGAGGAAGAGAGACACTGGAAGATGCTAAGATGCTGGCTTTGAAGTGGAGGAGGGGGCCGTGAGCTAAGGAATGCAGGTGGCCTTCAGAAGCTAGAACAGGCGATAAAATGGATTCCCCCAGAGAGCTTACAGAAGGGATGCAGGCCTGCTGCATCCATTTAAACTTTTGACCTCCGGAACTGTGAAACAATGCATTTATGCTATTTTAAGCCATTGGATTTATGGTAACTTACTAGAGCAACAATAGAAAACAAATTCATCCACTAATCTAAAATTATATTCTCCACCAAATGTACACACATTAACATGTATTTGCACAAAACACACACAAATGTATGCGTGCATATAGACAAACAAAACACACACATTCTTTACCCCGTCTTTCTTCATGGTCTTCACAACACTCACCATTTGACAATCAAAATAAATGAGAAAACGATGGCACTTATCTCCCACAAGACACATATACACCCAGAAATAAACACTTCTATGAAGACAGTGATTTTTGTCTATTTCGGTGACTGCTAGAAACAGGCCTGGCATTATTGAGTAGACAGACATTCAATTTGTTGACTGCATGCTTTCTTCATCTTAGCACTTATATATATTCTATTTCTTATGATTTATATAAAATCTATGTCATCCCTCAACTTTCAGCCCTTGAAGATAACGACCTGTCTCTCTCAGTCACTACTATATCATTCCATCACTAATACAGCACCTTGTCCCCTATAAGATCCCCACAAGCACATGCAGAACAATTGTGTCAACACTGTCATATTCTTCCTATACATCTGAGCCCCAGCGTTGTCAGAATTCCAACCCATCAAGAGCCCTCACATTTTATTTGATTGCAAATATGTTTAATTCCTGGTTCACTGGAGCAGCAAGAAGGAAAAAAAGCCACTTGAGTTTGTAATTTACAAAGCAAATCTGCCCAGCAGAAATATTCATCTTCAGAAGACAGTGGGGTCCAATCATTTTTTAAAAGAGAAGGCAACCCACCCCGCTCTTCATACTTTCTAATTGTATTGTTTGCAAACCTTCTGCAAGCACTTTGAGGCCAAGGCTAATCATTTTCCTTCAAGGGGCTCATTTCCTGGAGCTGGTGGCAATTTTGCCTCTGAGGAAGGAACACAGCAGGCAGGAAAACCACCGAGACTGTGTGACCGAAGTCCTTCTTGGGGAAAGGACGTGTGAAAAGCCAGCCCATTCCCCTTGCCTTGCTAATTAGAATTCCAGGAGGACAGGGCGGTGCAGCCATTGAAATCCTTGGAATAATCAGATGAACAGGGATATCCCCAAGAAGGAGTGGACAAGGACATATTTGAATTATATTATATTCACTTTAAATAACCACAAAGAAATAATTTAGGTGAGTTAGGGACAATCCGTATGTATTAGTTGCCTTTGCTTTTTTTATTCCCTCTGTCATAGATCTATCTCATCCTGCCACGTTGGAAAAGACACTTGCTTTTTTATTTCCCGACCCATATGTGGGCCCCTAAGGAGCAGGGGCTTCCCTAATAGCTCAGTTAATACAGAATCTGCCTGCAATGCAGGAAACCCTGGTTCAACTCCTGGTCAGCAAGATTCCCAGGAGAAAGGATGGGCTGCCCACTCCAGTATTCTCGGACATCCCTTTTGGTTCACCTGGTAAAGAATCCGCTCACAATGTGGGAGACCTGGGTTCAATCCCTGGGTTGGGAACATCCCCTGGAGAAGGGAAAGGCTACCCACTCCAGTTTTCTGTCCTGGAGAATTCCACTGACTGTATATTCCATGGGGAGGCAAAGAGTTGGACACAACTGAGTGACTTTCACCTCACTTCATGTATCATTTTTCTTTGCATTCCTGGAGCCATTATAGTGCCTGACACCTTCTAGTCATTGTATTAAACGTTTTAATAGGTGAGCCTATTAAACCAGGACTAAGTACTCCTGTATCAAATGCCTGTGTCTCCACTGGACTGGTATTCATCCAGGGCACTTGTTCAAACGATAGCGTCTCAGGCCCCTTCCCTACAGAGTCGAATTCTGTCTATCTCATAGCTCTGATCATCAGGCAAGCTTAAGAAACACGTTTACATCCAACTCTTTAACACACCCTTACCTGAAGTGTCCATGTGTGATATTTCCCATTACAGGGCAATCTTCAGCAGGTGAAGTTTCTCACATTCTAAAATAGGAAGCAGGGCCTTTCCATTTCCAGCCATGTATTCCCTCCCTATTGATATTCAACCTTCCAAATGAAGCCTTATATAGTTGGCCCTGAGTATCTGTAGGTTCCACATCTGAGGATTCAATCAACCACGGATCAAATTTTTTTTTTTTTTTATTTTAGAAGGTACAAAAAAGCACAGCTTGAATTTGCCACATGACAGTAACTATTCATATAGCATTGACACTGTATTAAGTATTATAAGTGAGTTGATGAAAGTGAAGGAGGAGAGCGAAAAAGTTGGCTTAAAGCTCAACATTCAGAAAACGAAGATCATGGCATCCGGTCCCATCACTTCATGGGAAATAGATGGGGAAACAGTGGAAACAGTGTCAGACTTTATTTTTTGGGGCTCCAAAATCACTGCAGATGGTGACTGCAGCCATGAAATTAAAAGACGCTTACTCCTTGGAAGAAAAGTTATGACCAACCTGGATAGTATATTCAAAAGCAGAGACATTACTTTGCCGACTAAGGTCCGCCTAGTCAAGGCTATGGTTTTTCCTGTGGTCATGTATGGATGTGAAAGTTGGACTGTGAAGAAAGCTGAGCGCCGAAGAATTGGGCTCCAAAATCACTACAGATGGTGACTGCTGCCATGAAATTAAAAGACACTTACTCCTTGGAAGAAAAGTTATGACCAACCTGGATAGTATATTCAAAAGCAGAGACATTACTATGCCGACTAAGGTCCATCCAGTCAAGGCTATGGTTTTTCCTGTGATCATGTATGGATGTGAAAGTTGGACTGTGAAGAAAGCTGAGCACCAAAGAATCGATGCTTTTGAACTGTGGTGCTGGAGAAGACTCTTGAGAGTCCCTTGGACTGCAAGGAGATCCAACCAGTCCATGCTGAAGGAGATCAACCCTGGGATTTCTTTGGAAGGAATGATGCTGAAGCTGAAACTCCAGTACTTTGGCCACCTCATGCGAAGAGTTGACTCATTGGAGAAGATTCTGATGCTGGGAGGGATTGGGGGCAGGAGGAGAAGGGGACGACCGAGGATGAGATGGCTGGATGGCATCACGGACTCGATGGACGTGAGTCTGAGTGAACTCCGGGAGATGGTGATGGATAGGGAGGCCTGGCGTGCCGCGATTCACGGGGTCGCAAAGAGTCGGACACGACTGAGCGACTAAATTGAACTGAACTGATTTAGTGTACTCTCCCCTCATGTGCACACATGCACACACACATGCACGTCCAAACACTTCTGCACACACACACGCACACATGCACACACTGCCCACAGCAGTTTCAGTCTTATCTTGAGAGTCAGATCAGGTCAGCATCAGCTGGGATAGCTGTTTGGTCTCAGGTTCACTTCACCTGTTGGCTTCTAATTATATTAAGTTACTTGTCACTCTCTGCACATGCTAGAGGGTCTAACACCTATCAGTCTTTGGAAACATTATTCTCTCTTCTCAAATGCTACACCGCTCTTCCATGAGAATTAATTCCCATGAATCCTTTTGGGCTTAGAAGCTGTTCATAACTTGTTGAGCATCTTCAGTCTACAACTAGAGGGTCTGGATCTAAACATGGTTCTTTGGTTCAGAGCCATGTGACCATAGGCCAGCTGCTTCCCTTTACTCTCACCCACTGATGAAATAATGTGATGGTACTGACTGTACCCAAACAGAGCTGTGTGAAGGATGGTGATGGGTCAAAGCACACCAGGGGCCTCTAGCTGGGGCACCTGACTGTCCCAGTCCCTGGGACCTTGACAGCCTGCACATCTCCTTTTGCTGTTGCATGTACTGACTGCTCAACATAATTGTCTCTGCGAACTCAGAGCTTTCTTCCATCAAATATCTTCACAGTAGTGCTTGGAACATCCAACTCAGAAAAGGAGACACCCAAGTGTGATGTGCATGTGATGTGAGCAGGATCAAGAAAACACCAGGAATGGAAGCCAAAAATTGGCTAAAGAGACTGGATGCCATTAGATAAAGGGCCTATTTCTTGGCAATTTTTGTGAGGATATAATATATCCAGGCAATTTCTAAAGTAGGTCTTGTATTTAAATCCAGGTGCTATTCTCATTGTGCCTGATTTTCCATGAACATCTCTCATCAGCAAATTTGAGCCTATTTCTTGAGGCTGAGAGCACTTTTGTATAAACACATATATCTGCCTATCTGCCTCTGATTTCAGTAAACCATTAAGTCTTTTTAGACTTTCCTGCTCTGACAACGGAGTTATTCGACTTTAAATGTCAACTGAGGAGTGCCAGATGGGACAAAAGACATGTCAGCGAGGTTACATTTCTGTCTGATGATCGAGTCAGAGAAGTGAGATGAAGCAACCCACAAGCCTAGGAAAAATAAAGACACTGTTCTCATCCACGTGGAAATGCACTCTGGGACAAAAAGGAGAACAAATCATATAAAATGAACAATGTAATTCTACTGATATGGCAGAAAGTGAAGAGAAACTAAAGAGACTCTTGACAAAAGTGAAAGAGGACAGTGAAAAGGCTGGCCTAAAGCTCAACATTCAAAAAACTAAGATCTTGGTATCCAGTCCCATTACTCCATGGCAAATAGATGGAGAAACAATGGAAACCATGACAGACTTATTTTCTTGGGCTCCAAAATCACTGCAGGTGGTGACTGTAGCCATGAAATTAAAAGACGCTTGCTCCTTGGAAGAAAAGCTATGACCAACCTAGACAGAATATTAAAAAGAAGAGACATTACTTTGGTGACAAAGGTCCATCTAGTCAAAGCTATAGTTTTTTTTTTTTTTTACTTTATTTTACTTTACAGTTACTGTATTGGTTTTGGCATACATTGACATGAATCCGTCATGGGTGTACATGAACTCCCAAACATGAACACCCCCCCCCACCTCCCACCCCACATCATCCCTCCGGATCATCCCCATACACCAGCCCCAAACATCCTGCATCCTGCATCGAACATAGACTGGCGATTCGTTTCTTACATGATAGTATACAGATTTCAATGCTATTCTCCCAAATCATCCCACCCTCTCCCTCTCCCTCTCCCTCAGGGTCCAAAAGTCTGCTCTACACATCTGTGTCTCTTTTGCTGTCTTGCATACAGGGTCCTCACTACCATCTTTCTAAATTCCATATATATGTGTTAG
>SJYX01015097.1:187827-212038 GCA_006410675.1 Oreotragus oreotragus | reverse complement strand
AGGGCATGACAACTCATTCCAGTATGCGTGCCTAGAGAATCCCATGGACAGAGAATCCTGGTAGGCTACAGATCATAGGGTCAAAAAGAGTCAGACATGACTGAAGTGACTTAGCGTGTGCACACTCTGAGAGCCTTTAGACACCAAGTAGGCCCCAGGACTCCATCTTCTTCCCACTAGGACAGCATCTTATTTTCCTAGTTTCCATAGTGGACCTTCTCCTGCAAAATGTGATTCAAATGAAGAGTTCCATGGATCAAAAAGGTTTAAAAGCTACTAGTATAAAGTACCATTTTTGAGCTGTACCATAATACCATTATTTTGACCTTCATCTCTCGAGGTCCCATTAGAACGAAAAGGAACTGCCCTTTAGGACATTGAGAAGCCAGACTCAAGGACTATAGCCTTCATTTATACTCTGCTGACTGACCCCCTACTCCTGGACATCAACTTTTATCAATTCTTGGAAGTGGAAGAAACCTCAGAACAAATTAATATTTTCTGTATTAATCAGTGATCTACTGCTGCATAAGAAATTACCCTAGTGCCTCGAATGACATTTATCAACTCACAGTTCCTGTGGGCAAGGAATCCAGGCATCACTTAGCTGGGCCGTTCAGGCTCTGACAAGACTGCTGTTAAGATATCAGCCAGGACTGCAGTCATCTCCGGCCTGACTAGAGAAGGCTCCCCTCCCTAGACCACCCACATGGTTGTTGGTAGGATTCAGTTTCTCAGGGGTACTGGACTAAGGGCCTCAGTTCCTCTCTAGCTGTGGGCAGAAACTGGTGCCAGGGAGCTTCTCCATCCTCCAACTGACAGTTCACAACATAGCAACGGGCTTCCATCAGAGTCAGTGAGTGAGGAAGAGAGTGTTAGGAGAGTTAGGAGCAACCTAACCTTTTAGTTACCTAATCTCGGAAGTGCCATCCCATCCCTTCCACTGTTCTGTTCATCAGAAGCCAGGCCCTAGGACCAGCCCACACTCAAGGGGAGAGGATCATACAAGAACACGAATACCAGGAGATGGAGACCGCTGGAGGCCATCGTAGAAGCTGCCCACCATTCCTTCTAAAGGATGTGTGTGTGCATGCTAAGTCACTTGAGTCGTGTCCGACTCTGCAACCTTACGGACTATAGCTCGCCAAGCTTCTCTGGAGCGCGCTGTCATGCCCTCCTACAGGGGATCTTCTCCATCCAGGGATCAAAGCCATGTCTCTTAGGTCTCCTGCATTGGCAGAAGGGTTCTTTACCACTAGTGCCACCTGGGAAGCCCTTCTAAAGGATACCTACCAGGTAATCTAGTCAGAACCAATGGGATAAGATAGGGTCAAACAGACCTAGGTTCAAATCTTGGGTCTGCCTCTTACTACTTTAATTGAACTTTTTGTTTTGTATTGGAGTATAGCCCGTTAACAATGTTATGACAGTTTCAGGTGAACAGCAAAGGGACTCAGCCATACATATACATGTATCCATTCTCCCCTAAACTCCCCTCCCATCCAGGCTGCCACATAACATCAAGCAGAGTTCCATGTGCTATACAGTAGGTCCTTGTTGGTTATCCATTTAAAATACAGCAATGTGTACAAACTCCCTAACTATCCCTTCCCCTTATGCTTCCCTCCACCTTCCCCCCACCTTCCCCCTCTTCCCCACAACAAAAAGTTCTTTCTCTAAGTCTGTGTGTCTATTTCTGTTTCTGTTTTGTAAGATTATTTGTATCATTTCTCTGGAGATTCCTCATATAAGGGGTGCCATTCAATACTTCTTCTCTGTCTGACTCACATCACTCAGTATTCTCTAGGTCTACCTATGTTACTGCAAATTGTATTATCTCATTCTTTTTAATCTGCCTCTTACTATTACACCTACTCCTGATAATAATGACAATGATTGCTCTTGCTACTAATTATTAGGCACTTTGCAGATCTTCACAAGCATTAACCTTTTCTGATGGTCACATCCTTTTGGGAAAGTCCTTTTACTGCACCCATTGCACAGATGAGGAAACTAAGGCTTAGAGGAGTTCAGCCACTTGTCCAAGATCTCACAGCTAGTGAGCAGAAGCCAGATTCAACCACAGTGCTTCCTGTGCTGAGACCCCAAGGTTATGCTCTGATTGCTAACTTATCTCCTATGACCTCTTCCAGGAAAAAGTGATGCCAACACTCACCTTCAAGGGCTAGTTGAGAGGATTAAAGAAGCTAATGAAATAAAGGCACATAGTCAGAGATCAATACAGGTAGGTATTTTGTTTAACAAACACTTGCAGAGCACTTTATCTCTCCCAGTGCTGTGCTGGTTCAGCCTTTACTTACCCAGTCTCGTTCAGTACTCACTCCAGCCCATGAGGTAGGGGTAGCAAGTGCTTACACTGGCTTATTATAGCTGGGCTCGCTGAGCCTGTGAAATGACTCGAGGAGGTAGGTGCTTGGAGCACTGTAAGGCATGTGAGCCCAACCCCCAGCCTCTGGCCCCTGGATTCTTTGCCAGGGTTCTTGGGCTGCTGAAGTCGGCTTCATCCTCCCATGTGCCATGCACAGCTCCCCTGCTCTAGGAACATGCTTCAACAGCTAATACCCCAGCTCACTCCTCCCACCAGAAGGATAACTCTGAGCTGCATATTACACAGTGTCCATCAGCACCTCCCAGAGTGACTTCCACTGTGTTGTCTCACTGGCAGTAGGCTGAATGATTCCACCTTTAGGACTGCCTTCCCTTCCCTGTCTCACTTCTCCACTCACCTGCCCATGTTTTCTGAATCTTCCAGATAAATTAAGGCTTCCCTGGTGGCTCAGATGGTAAAGAATCTACCAGCAGTGCAGGAGACCCCGGTTCAATCCCTGAGTAGGGAAGATCCTTTGGAGAAGGGAACAGCTACCCACTCCAGTATTCTTGCCTGGAGAATTCCATGGGCAGAGAAGCCTGGTTGAACCTCCCAGATAAATTACTTGCACCCAAATCTTTGTCTCAGTGTCAGCTTCCAAGGAAGCTGACACTGAGACAATACTATTATTACTGTTATCCCATGTTTCAGATGAGAACTCTGAAGCACAGAGAGGTGAAGTTAACTTGCCTAAGATCAAACAGCTAGGAAGCAGTAGAGTCAGAATTCAAACCCAGGCAGTCTGGCTCCTAACATGATGCATGATCATGTTTTTCTTTCTGACTAAGCTGGGTAAATAGAGTAAGATCCATTGCCTCATGGTGCCAAGCAAGGTGTCCTTCCACACCAAAGCAGTGTCACCAGCGGCTAGGTGTGCAAAGAGTTTCATGAACTACTACAAAGACAAACTCATTCTCTAATGAAAATGTCAGCTCCCCCGACACAGCTAGCTGTGATCCCCTGAAAGACATGGTTATGGAACCCATGCTAATGGTATTATCATGCAGCAAGGATTTCTGGTGTGCTTGTAAACCTAAAGCTGTAATTGCCAAAAAGAACTCGTCACCCACAAATCAAGCCCCTCTGTATTGACAATTACATCCAGTGTTGCATGGAATTTAATGCCTAAATAATGAAGTCAAAGAACAATGCTGGAGATGGAGCATTTGAATATATTTGATTGATTCATTTCTTGCACCCATTTAATAACCCACTTAGTTGGTGACGGTTAAGTGCAGCAGACTTAGAAAGAACATAACACACTAGAGAGAAAACATTTCACAGATTAATAACTGGATGTGGGTACAAGCTGGCGCTCCCCTAATAGCAGCACAAAAATAGGTTATCGTCAAAAATCTGAATTTAATGTTCCAAAGTGAGGATCCGTGCTTTTCTTTTCCATGGTTCCATACTTATCACCACAGGCTAATGAAACATAAATCAGAAATCAGGAGCTAATAAATGCAATTCTGGGGGAGTATTTCTTTTATCTATTACCTTCCAAGATCGTGATCTTTGTTCAAGATCTTTAATGCTCAGATTACAATGTCTGAATAGTGAGCATATTCGATTATGATTGGACTCTCCAAAAGGCTAATTTTTGAACCCTGCAGCCTAACGCGTGTGCATCATTTAAAGGAGGATTTGCTCACAGTTCATTTATACCAATTTCTCCAGTATAGAGATAAACGCTCTTCCGTTGCCTGTATGAATACAGTCATTCACATATTTATCTGGCTGGTTTGTTTGATTTGCACAGAAGGATGTACAATTAAATGATACTGATTTGGTGTGTAAAGCAATTTGGGCAGGAATTTTGCTTTGGGGAACATTCCTTACTGTTCTGATGAAGGAAGGAGGTGGTTGGTCCACAGCAGTCAGTCTCTCAGGTGGGACAGTGACAGAATGGGCTTCCTCTCCTGCCATCCTTCTTTCTGAAATAATTTCATGGTGTCTGTGGGAAAATATTTTCCCCCAAGAAACTCAGTCTTAATGTGAGTTTATCAACATCCTCATCCCGATAATCTGCTGTGAGATTTACACCCTGTTTATCATAGAATGGCCACACCCTGGAGCAAAGTGAGAACTGCTTTGTGACTTCGCTGTAGGGAACTAGCAGAAGAAGAGTGAAGGCATTTCCTATGTGCCTGAACCATCCTGTGCTGAAAAGAACCTGGTCCGCTCATCCTGCAGGCTACTGACTTTTGCCACAGCATCAGTTATTTTTTTTTAATTATTGCCAAAGAGTATACAGGATACCAATTCGGTAAAATGGCACAATTAGCACTCAGACGTTAGGACAAAACTGAGGAAAATATCACGCAGAGACTTACATTTCAACTCTGCACATTTATACCAACTGATTCTGAGACCCCTGGCAATCAAAGCATCAGGGGAACCTCATCCCTTATTTGGCTCCATAGGGAGAACAAACATTTTCCTGGGCAAGCACCACCACTAACCTGTGAAGTGCGCCTCGGAGAGCTAGTAACATCCCCCCAAAACCCTCTCCTCCACACACATCCCTTCCATGGACAGGCTCCTCTTGTTGAGTACAGAATGCCTACATGCAATTTGAAAATAAAATAAATGCCCCCTGGGTGGGAATAGGCAAGCTTACTGAGCCTTAATGCAAGGAAGAAGACATGTCTTTCTTTAGGAAGAGTCAAAGAAAACAGCACAGCAAGCAGATGCTGGCTCAATTTCACCTTCCACGTACTCCTTTGGCAGGACTGTACACAGGGACCTGAATTTAATTCCAAAATTTTTTCATGCAGGGTTTCAGATGGGACCACAGAGAGGTAGGGTGGGCAAAACTCTCAACAATGGGAATACTACTGGGCTCCCCGAATCAAGGGTCAGCCTCTGGTGAAAATCAACATGTGTCTAAGGGAAATTCAAAGGTAAACAATTCCACAGGAGCCGAGGTAAAGTAATCCTACTTCTCTCAACAAGCTCAGGATATACCTTCGGAGAGAATGGAGAAATTGGTAAACCATTCAGCTAAGTAAGGGTGCCATTAATAAGAGCAATGCCCAACCCAGAGGCAGATCTGCCAGGACCTGTAAGGGTCTTCTGCCCTGGGGCAGGAATGGCAGAACGGAGACAAGGCTGAGATACTGGTACAGTTTCTACCTTCTCTCTTTTATTTCAATAAATAAGCACCCTCTTTCCTTCTTTAAAGTCCCTCTCTTGAAGAGCTTGATTTAATGACCCATTCAAGTGGGCTGGCAAGCATAGAAACAAGGCTATAAATTAGGAAAACAGCCCAGAAATCATCTGGTTCCACAGAGTAAAGGATAACTGTGGGTGGTGGGAGCTTAAAGAGGAATGCCAGAGTTGAGTCTCTTTGCCACTGGGGAAGAAAGAGGAGGGAATGAGGAATGGAATGAAGCTCTGGATTTGCTACTTTGAAGCGATCCTCTGTAATCCTCTAATATTGAAAAGCCAACCAAAGACACCAAGTTAGCATATCAGGCTATTGTATTTTCCATAAGCATGGTGCCACTCAGTGGGAGAGTGCTATATGTCTATACATAGTCCTCAAAAGAGACCCTCCCACTGGAAAAGCCACACCCAAATCATGAGGGGAGGAGCCGCTTATAGATAGAATTGGTACTGGCCAACCAGGGAGCAGTATGCAAATTATAAGTCTTCTGATTGGACAGAGCCCAGGACGATGCCAACCTATGCCTATGCAATAGGGTTTAACCCTTCTGTTCCTGTTTTCACTGTCAGTCCCAAACCAAGAATAGCTTCACTCTTAGACTCTTAACTCATTAAGCAGGCAGAAAAGGTTTGTGGGCTCCTGGTGCTTGAGCTACAGAAAGCTAGCTAGTACAATGGAAGACCAGGGGGATATTCCTCCCCCTGTTCCAAGAGATTTCTTCATGACCGATCATATTATGGTCAACATCTGGAATGAACAACTAATAACTGCAAAAATGCCTTGAGGGGCTTCACCTATTTACATATAAATAGTTCTGACCAGAGTTGGCCACCAGCAACGGTTAATTTAATTTACTGTCCCTTGGCAAAAGAATAGTCATTGGTTTTCCAGCACTTTTAACCTTGGTAGACCCTTGGGAAATAAAAATTAGATTGAGAGAAAATTACCAGTGGTGGAGAACAGTATAAAAGTGACAGTAACATATATAAACCTCCAGCAGGAGTGGAATAAAGTGGCATATTATTGTTTGCTGGCTCCCAAAGTTCAATATTTCTTCTGTGATTTACACTTCGCCATTGTCTCACCCCCCGGAGTATTTCTGGCCACTCGGGGCAGTCTCTCCCAAGATACACATCCTTGTTACTGTCAGAGAAGGACCAGATTACCTGGCTAAACAGGGAGAGATATTTAGACAAAGAGCCATGAGAAAACGGAACTCAACAAATAAGAGTTTAAAGAGATGCCTGGAATGAAGCAGGGGAGTGTCTGGGTGGCGGAGGCTGTCCTTCTGCTTTCTCTGTAGAATTCTAATGTAATGCTCAGCTCTGATGCCAGGTTCTGGCTAATGCTGCCCCTTTCAGCCTCACTGTTCACCATGGATGTTGCCATTTCATGAAACTTCCTGTGTTCACACACACACACACACACCCCTATTCCACAATGGTGTCTCTTCCCTGAACATCTATTCACATGATGTCCTCTGCCTGGACCACCTTTCATCCCCTTCCCTGTTTTGCCTGTCTAGCTCCTAACTGCCCTTCAAAGCAGCTCAGGTTATCACCTCTTCTAAGAAGCATTCCCGGATCATCTCTAGACCAGGTGAGCACCTGCTTTGTCTCAGCCCTGGGAACTTCCCTCTTATATTGTTCATATCCATCTGTCCGTGTGTTTTCATCATCCCCACTCCAGAACACACAAGTCTGTTGTGATCACCTAAAGAACTGAAAATTTAAGTCCAGAGAGAAAGGTCAGGGTTCAAAACAAGCAGTGGAGGCATGGAGCTCAGGAAATTTCGAACGGACATCTCCAGCTGGACACGTTTCCTCACATAGGCTTTTTCCTTCCTGCATATACCACAATTGTGTCCTGATTGTATTTGTGTAATTATTTGATTAATGCACACACACGCATACATACACAAGATTATAAAGACCCATATTTTTAGTATTTAGTACAGTGCCTAGCACATATATACCCTATAAACATGTAGTAGTTAATTAATGGCTTAATTAATTAATCAGCACATATGAACAGATAAGAGAGATAAAAGCAGAAATAAGGTCATGCTGCTAAGCTGCATCAGTTGCGTCTGACTCTGTGTGACCCCATAGACGGAAGCCCACCAGGCTCCTCTGTCCCTGGGATTCTCCAGGCAAGAACTGTGGAGTGGGTTGCTATTTCCTTCTCCAATGCATGAAAGTGAAAAGTGAAAGTGAAGTTGCTCAGTCGTGTCCAACTCTTAACGACCCCATGGACTATAGCCTATGAGGCTCCTCCGTCCATGGGATTTCCCAGGCAAGAGTACTGGAGTAGGGTGCCGCCTTCTAGATGGGGCTAAATTCCAAAGCCCATTTGTATGTCTACCTGGCACAAAATAGACATGGACACTCTATGAAAATAATGGATACTGAGCTCTAATTCTAATGAAATTACATCCAGGCCTGGGAGGGTATATGTCTGAGACTTATGTTTAAACAAATATTGAAACCATCATGGTATTTCTCTTCCACAATAGATCCCCAAACCTACAATTCATGGAGTATAAGCAGATTTAAACAATGAAGCTGTCTACATCTGACCAAAACCCTCATTTTACATTTAATGAAGTGAAGCAAGATTTTATTTACTTATCTACTGGCATGATAACATCTCTTGGAGAAAACACTGTATTTGTTTAGGAGACACTTTAATTAACAATTTGAAGTAGTGAATGAGGCCAAAAAGTTATGCACAAGTCACAGGAGAAGAACACCAAAGTGTCTTGGATAAAAGGTGACCACAGTTAACCATTGATTCTCCTATTTTATCAAGTTCAGGTATGAGTGGAATTTGCAAGTTTGGGGCAGAGAAGAATTGCTCTGATAATAGGAGGGGATCCAGTGCACTAAACTGGGTGTCAAAGAAGAAAAACACAGACTAATATAATAGTAATACACTTGGGAAGTTTTCAATTTGCTTGTGATGTGGTAACTTATTGTGATAGCTCATTGCTAAGTCTCCCCAACAACCTCTTCAGTAAATTGTGCTTGACTCTTGTGGGAGTGGATTTTATCTGAGGGCACGGGGCTCAAAGAATATGATAAGTGAATAGCAGACATCTGGATCTTAAAGGAATAGGGAAAAGATTCTTTGCCAAGCTAAACAACTTGCCAAAGGACCCTCTGCTAGCCACAGACTGAACCATTTCAGATCAGATTTATCTCTCCCTCTCTTATATATTAAGGATTTCAACCAGCCATTTAGCACACAATTCTGAAAGGAAAAAAAGAAGGAAGGGTGAGTTCATTTTGATGAGTTAACATCAACACTTATTGACATCTAATACATCTCAAACAATTTACACGGACTCATTTAAATTTCATAACTATGAAGCAGTTGGTATTATCTCTCTTTTATAGATGAAGAATAAAGGAATTCAGGACCATGGAAGTAAATTATCCCAAGTCAGGCAGCCAGTAGTGTTAGAACCTGGACTTGAGTTCTCATCTATCTTTCCACCATATATTACAGTAGTCACGTATCGGTGTGAGAGTTGGACCACAAAGAAGGCCGAGCACCAAAGAATTGATGCTTTCGAACTGTGGTGCTGGAGAAGACTCTTGAGGGTCTTTTGGACTACAAGGAGATCAAACCAGTCCATCCTAAAGGAAATCAACCCTGAATATTTATTGGAAGGACTGATGCTGAAACTGAAGCTCCAGTACTTTGGCCACCTGATGTGAAGGACTGATTCATTGAAAAAGTCCCTGATGATGGGTAAGATTGAAGGTAAAGGGAGAAGAGGGCAGCACAGGATGAGATGGTTGGATAGCATCACTGACTCAAACGACATGGATCTGTGCAAACTCCAGGAGATAGTGAAGGACAGGGGAACTTGGCATGCTGCAGTCCATGGGGTTGCAAAGAGCTGGATGCAACTTAGGACTGAACACCACCACTACCACTAACCCTTAAAAGGGCTGGACAATGGCTAAAGAAGGAAAAGGGAGTTTAGGAAACGATGCCATCCATTCAGGTATGGTTTCCAGGGAGAACTGTTGCCACGGAGTATTTTAATACTCTAGGGTGTCAAACAAGGTGTACGGGTCAGATACGTAACCACGAACCTGGGAACCATGGGACTTATGTTTGGTTTAATCTCCAAGGAAGTCACATAGCATGGTGTTTTGGAGTCAGGCAAATCCTGGCTTGAATCATGGCTCCGATTTATTATCTGAAACAGTTCACCTCTAAACATCCAATTAGAAACAATAATCATAAACATAAATTTAACAGTTAATCAAAAGAAGAACAGCTCTTCCAAATCAGGGAACAACTGTTACCAGAGAATATGAACTCTAAATCTGCTTCATGGGATTCATAGCAGCCTCAGTTAACAAAGAGTAAGAGTTCAGCCTTGTAATTTCCTTAAGGCCTAAGAATAAACTGGAACATCTGATGTCTATAGAAGAGTCTTCAGCTTTACAGAAGAAACAAGGTTGATAGTGTGATCTTGGGAAAATTACTTCACCTTTTTGAGACTCAGGGTTGTCATCTGTAAAAGGAGGGTAGTCAAGCACAAAAGTCACTTTTGTAAATGATCTGAGATACTGTGTACAAAGTGCTGAGCACAGTGTCTGGCACATTAAAGGGAGTGATGATGGTGGCAATGATGATGATGATTACAAACAGGACAAGGCCGAAAACAATGAGGTAAAGGCAAGACCATGATGAGAGAATGATGTGCTAAGGATGATGTGGTGGAAGGTATTGCTCCTGGGGGCTGATGCTGATGATGTTAATGATGCTAATGAAGACTGACGTGGTGGAAGATGACAATGACACCAAAGATTACATGATTCAGTGGTAAGACCATGAGGAATAGTGTTTGTGATGCTGCTGTGTTTGTGCATGTCAATGACATTGGTATAGGTGAAGGAGATGAAGAAAGAAGAAACAGTAGAAAGAGGAAGGAAAACAGAAAAAGGAAGATGGAATTAAAAGTAGAAAGAGGAGAATTTCCCTAAAGCAGCCACTACAACTCAGAGATGACCAGGTCTCACAAACCCAAACCTAAGGTACTTTGTTCCTTCAACTAGAACAGACACCCGCTTCCTGACTGGAGGAACGTCAGGTACAACAATGGAGACGGGATCTCCCTTCCACCTCATTTTCCAGCATGGTCCTCACCCAAGAATGAGAAAAGAACCTTATTCTTTCAATCCTGTGTGTAGAGTCCTATAGATATGTGCTCACCATAACCTTTATAGCCAGATACTTTCTGTGCACTGGAGCCCAAACCATGAAGACAAATGAAATATAGGGTCGATCCTCAAGAGCTGAGTGTCCAAGCAGACTGAGATCTCACTTGGGAGTACCTGGCCAAATCACCTCCTCGATGTCACCATTCGTGAAATGGAAACTACACTTTTTCAAGGGTTCTAAGAATATCAAGTGGACGAATAAGATCTCACAAGTAAATATACTCTGAGTTCTCTCAAGTAGCTACTATGAATATCTCAATTTAGATAATTAAGAAGTGCTGAATTATTCTAATGGTTAGAAGCATTTAACAAGTTAATTAATCTCTCTGAATCTCTTTTTGATGAAATAATAATCTTATACAGCAGTACCTATCTTATAGTGACAAGCCTTGTTGTTGCTGAGTCACTAAGTCGTGTCCAACCCTTTGCAACTCCATGGATTGCAGCACACCAGGCTTCCTGTCCTTCAAACTATCTCTAGGAGTTTGCTTAAACTCATGTCCATTGAGTTGGTGATGCCCTCCAACCATCTCATCCTCTGCCACCCTCTTCTCCTTCTGCCTTCAATCTTTTCCAGCATCACGGTCTTTTCCAATGAGTCAGTTCTTTGCATCACATAGCCAAAGTATTGGAGCTTCAGCATCAGTCCTTCCAATGAGTATTCATGGTTGATCTCCTTTAGGATTGACTGGTTTGATTTCCTTGCAGTCCAGGGGACTCTCAAGAGTCTTCTCCAGCCCCACAATTTGAAAGCATCAATTCTTGGCACTCAGCCTTCTTTATGGTCCAACTCTTACATCCATACGTGACTACCGGAAAAACCATAGCTTTGCCTATACTTACCTTTGTCAGCAAAGTGATGTCTTCACTTTTCAATATGCTGTCTAGGTTTGTTATACCTTTTCATTCAAGGAGCAAGCATCTTTTAATTCAAGGCTATAGTCACTGTCTGCAGTGATTTTTGGAGAAATCTGCAGTGATTCTGGACAAGCCTTAACTGAGATAATCTGTATGAAGAGTTCAACATAATATCTTTCTTATGACATCCTCCAGTAACATTAGCTGAGATTATTATTAGTGTAGGAGACAACAAGAAAATAAAACAAATATAGCCAAAGTACATTATTATTGTGTGAATCTTCTGCTTGAAATTTTCAGTGGTTTTCTTGCAATTCTAAGGATAGAATCCAAATATTTAATACAGCTGGCAAAGCACTTTATGACCTGGCTCCTGCCTAACTCTCCCCACAGACTAAATCTTCCTAAACTGCTTTCACACCTTCCAGGTTTCAAGGTCTTTCTCTCTTCACACTCTTTCATCATGCTGCTCACCCTCCTAGAACACTCAGCCCCAGGCTTGGAGGAGCTGCCTTCCTCCAGGAGGCTAATACCCTTGAATATCCCATATCACAGTGTGGTTGGCTAACTTCCTGGTGACTTATCTGTTTCCACAACTACTTGGGATTGAGATGGGATATGCTCAGTTGCTCAGTTGTATCCAGCTCCTTGCGACTCTGATTCCATAGATTGTAGCCCGCCGGGCTCCTCTGTCCATGGGATTTCCCAGGCAAGAATACCAGAGTGGGCTGCCATTTCCTCCTCCTGAGATACTGACTTTAATATTCACCATCTAACACAGCACCTGGCACAGAGTAGAGCTTGCTAAATGAAGGAAAGAGTGCTATGATTGACGTGAGCCTGGGGCACAGCGAAGGAGTGTGGAGGGGGGTCACAGGGAGCCAAACGGAGAATCTATCCAGACAGATAAAAAGAGTAAGAGCATTCTGGAAAGAGAGGACAGCATGGACAAACAGAAGTTTGACAGCACGGTACGCGGGGGAAACTTTATATACATGGGTAGCACTGAAACACAGGATTCCAGAGTAGGCTGGTACAAGACGATGGTCACTGTGTGTGCTGGCAAGCAGCCTGGCCTTTATCCTGTAGACACTGCGCAACCACTGAAGAACTGAAAGCAGAGGACTCATCTGACCAGACTGCAGCATGGGATTAGTGACTGGGACTCAGGATCTCTCTTTCATTATTTCCCATCCTTTCTTCTCACCCGTCCCATCCTTTTTCTCTCCTTTATTCTACCTTCTCAAATATATTCTTTCCTTTCCTATAGTTTCCATTTACATGGATTTTGTTGACCCTGGATGTTGGAGAACCATGAATTTCGGGAGGTAGTCCTACCAGCATCAGTTGAGATTCAGGTAAATAACCTTCCAATCCAACATGACCAAAACACAAACAGACACTTCTCCCTGACATGAGGACTCTACACATGGTCTGAAAATGAGGCAGAAGTGATATCTTCATCTTGATATAAAGGGAACATGCTTGTTGCTTGCTTAAAAGAATTATTTACCTGAGAGTGTCTGTGGAAACCAGAGAAGGCACTGGCACCCCACTCCAGTATGCCTGCCTGGAAAATCCCATGGGCAGAGGAGCCTGGTAGGCTGCAGTCCATGGGGTCGCTAGGAGTCAGACACGACTGAGTGACTTCACTTTCATTTTCACTTTCATGCATTGGAGAAGGAAATGGCAACCCACTCCAGTATTCTTACCTGGAGAATCCCAGGGACAGGGGAGCCTGGTGGGCTGCCACTTACGGGGTCACACAGAGTCGGACACAACTGAAGCGACTTAGCAGCAGCAGCAGTCTGTGGAAGCACTAAGCTTTTCCAGCAATCAATGCACTTCCTTTTTAATTGAAAATATGACTCTTCTCATCCCTCCTTTTTTATGTAACTTCTGACTAACCTCTTTCAGTGTAAAATTACCAGGAAATTCCACTGAATAACATGGCTAATGAAATTATTCTAAAACAATTGCTATCAAACTCAAAGTCCTAGACTTAAATTTGAGGATGAAGGTTAGGGTTAAGATCTAGGTTTAGTTCTGTAAAGCAATTAGCCATCAATTAAAAACAAATACTTTTTTTAAAAAGATTTAGGTTTAGGGCTAAGGTTTTGAGCTTGGATCAAGGTTAATGTTAAGGGTAGGTTAGATTTGGGTAATGTTTGAGTAGATAAGAATAGGTAATGTTAGAGTAGGTAGGGTTGAAGTGAAGTGAAGTGAAGTCACTCAGTCGTGTCTGACTCTTTGCGACCCCATGGACTGTAGCCTATCAGGCTCCTCCATCCGTGGGGTTTTCCAGGCAAGAGTGCTGGAGTGGATTGCCATTTCCTTCTCCAGGGGATCTTACCGACCCAGGAATAGAACCCAGGTCTCCTGCATTGCAGGCAGACGCTTTACCATCTGAGCCACCAGGAGGAGTAGGGTTAGGTTAGGGTTAAGGCTGGTGTCTGGTTTAACACTACAGTTATAGTTAAGGGACTTCTGGGGAAAGGGAAATGAGATTGAAGGGTAGTTAAGATTCTAACAGCTTTAACACACACACATCAAACATTTATTTTACCTTTTTTTTTTCTGTTGAACTTCACTCAAAATAGTAATAATAAAAAAGGAATCTACTTTTGTCTAATTCATGAATGGAGTTTGAAAAATCGCTGATCTAAGCAACCTCCAAAGCCATGTATCAGATTCAAAGACAGACATCATGGGCCATTTTTCAGGAATTCAACATCCTCGTGAATAAGAAGTATTTACACTCCTGCAGGCATGGTATCTTCATAGCAGAAGCTGCCCCATAACAGGAGAGGACAGCTGGGATGCCCTGGGGTGAGAGAACAGTCTAGATGCCCTTTCCTCCTGACTGGCAGAAGCTGGGAAGTATGATCAAGAGTAGGAACAAGACCACACACGCCCTCTGTTGTGGTAGGTGCAACTAAGAGAAATAGTATAGAATGATTATTGCCTGAGCCAGTTAGAAGTTCCAAAGAACAGGCCTCTGGATTTAAGACGTTAGGAAAAAAACTATGGTATGAAACCAAGGATGATGGCTGGGGAGCTAATAATTGATCAAGTATAGAGAAATTTTTGAAACTGAGGATTAGTATCCTTTTATTACAGTAGGTATCAGCAAAAAATTTTTGTAAAGGGCCAGATAGTAAATATTTTAGGTTCTGAAGCCAAAAATAGTCTCTGTCAAAGTTACTGAACTCTCTGCTGCTCTAGAACAGAAGTACCCATAGACCAGATATATACAAATAAGCATGCTCTGTCCCAGCATTTAGTTTAAAAAATTAGGCAGCAGACCGTATTTGACCCTGGGTCATGATTTGTTGACTCTTGTATGAGGGTATTTGAGAACAACTTTTGGGATCCTCTATAAGAAGAGTGTTCTGAGAATTGAATCAATATAGAGATATACAGAATGAAGATACTAGAGAGCGAAATCAAGGCTGTAACATTAGTAGAAACCCTGGATCCAGCCATACCTGAAACTAACCTCCCTGATATCTTCATTTACATGACACAGTGAATTATTCTTTTCAAGTAGCATGAGTGAAGTCTCTGTCCACTGAAACCAGAAAATCCCCAATTGGTAGCCACAGCACACAAGATGTCACCAAAAAATGTCCAGTCTCATCCCAAATCTTCTGACTCCCATTCCAGTTCTCATCCACTTCAACCAGCATCAGGCAGAATGAATGCCCTAGTTGAGGTATCTTTTGTCCTAGCCAAAAGACCCATGTCACCAACGTGGGTTGGATTCTGCTCCAAGAAACCCCCACTTTTTGAAATATCATTAAAGGAAAGTATGTGCTTAAGAAATACTACCCGTGGCTGTGGAAAGTTGACAACAGCCCTGGAGGGCCAGATGGATTCCAAACAGCTGTGACTTGATGGAGGCGCTCCATTTGGCAGGACCAGGAAGAGCTCAGCAGGAACAGCATCAATTAGCAACCTCTTCTTAGAGAGGATGATTGCAGCACATCACTACAGTCAAGCTTCATGCAGCCACTACAAATGATGCTTATAAAGCCTCTGTAGCAACATGTAGACATGTTTGATACGATTTTAAAAGAGAATCTCAGAATACACTGTAATTCTCTTTCATTGATGAAGAGATGATTAATTGATAAAACTCTCTAGAAAGCAATTTTGCAATATGGTTTGAAAACCCTTAAAATCAAAACCCTCATAACTTTCAATTCAGCAATCCCCCTCTCCTATAAGAAACTATCCTAAGCAAATAATCAGAAATGTAAACACAGATTTCTGCCCCAGAATGTTCATCACAGCATTATTTATAATAGCAATAAAAGAAAATAGTGCCCAAATGCTGAAGGTAAGAAGTTGGTGAAATATATTATGGTATATAGCCACAGGATGGAAAATTCTGATAGCCAGCAAAAAATACAATTAGGAAGAATGTTTAATAACAGGAGAATATATTCACACTGCTGCTGCTGCTGCTGCTGCTGCTAAGACACTTCAGTCGTGTCCGACTCTGTGCGACCCCATAGACGGAAGCCCACCAGGCTCCCCTGTCCCTGGGATTCTCCAGGCAAGAACACTGGAGTGGGTTGCCATTTCCTTCTCCAGTGCATGAAAGTAAAAAGTGAAAGTGAAGTCGCTCAGTCGTGTCCGACTCTTAGCGACCCCATGGACTGCAGCCTGGTAATATGGTAGGTTAAAAAACAGAACACAAATTGCATATATCTTGTGATAACCTCTAAATAACACATGGTGAAGTCTTTTTACTTACCTGAATATGGTGATGAAATGTTTGCGTTGGCAGGCTCAGGGCTCCTCTTCTGGGTTTATTTGCATGGGGATGTTTTTCCAGGGGCAAACGAGCTAACAATGAGGTGATAGGAGTTGTCCTAGAAAGAGAAGAAAGCAAGGACAATTAAAGGGATGTACAACAAAGCAGCATCCGACCCCTCCCGCTAATGTATTGGAGGGCCCCAGTCAGGAGAAGTTGAGGAGATTCTCAAGATCTCAAACACCTCTTTGCCAGGGAAGCCTTCCTCTTCCCCTACATGAGGTTTGACGCCTCTGATATAAGCTCTCAACGCACTTTTTTCATTTCTGTTTCAAAGTACATAATAAATGTTGTCATCATATATTTAGATGATATGCCATTCTCAGGCACCAGTCCTGTCTTGTTGAATATGGTGCTTGTTTATTAGCATAAAGTTGATTTACAGTGTTGTGTTAGTTTCAGATGTACAGTAAGTGGATCAGTTATACATAGATCCACTCTTTTTTAGATTTTTTTTCCCCATATAGGTCATTAAAGAGTATTGAGTAGAGTTCTCTATACAGTAGGCCCTTATTAGTTATCAGTCATTTTAAATAGCAAATTCCACAGACAAAGGGACCTGGCAGGCTACAGTCCATGGGTTTGCAAAGAGTTGGACACGACTGAGCAACTGAGCATACACACATGCCTTGAAATTTAAGTGTAAATTAATTCAGAGACTTTTCTGGTGGTCCAGTGATTAGGACTTCACCTCCAGTGCAGGGGGTACAGGTTTAACCCCTGGAAATAGGATCCCACATGCCTCAGGGCCAAAAAAAAAAAAAGCAGAACATAAATAACAGAAACAATATTGCAAGAAATTCAATATAGACTTTAAAAATGGTCCACATCAGCAGAAACCAACGCATTACAAAGTGATTGTCTTCCAATTAAGAACAACTTTTTAAAAAAATAAGTAATCAACAAGGACCTACTATATAGCAGGGAACTCTACTCAGTACTCTGTAATAACCTGTATAGGAAAAGAATCTGATAAAGAATGGATATATGCCTACGCATGACTGAACCACTTTGCTGTACATCTGAAACTAACACAGCATTATAAATCAACTATACCCCAATATAAAATAAAAATTAAATACATTTTAAAAGATCTGAGAAGAATAAATAATAAAAATGGTCCACATCAAGGAAAAAAATTTTAATAATTAATTAATTCAGGTAAGACAAATACTGGATGGATAGCCATTTCCTTCTCCACAGGATCTTCCTAACCCAAGGATCAAGCTCTTGTCTCCAGCTTCCTAGGAAGATTCCTTACCACTTGAGCCATCAGGGAAGCCAGATAAGACGAAACAAAAGTCTATTTCTTGGACAAACAAGCCACATTTCAAGTGCCCAAGAGCTGCATGTGACTAGTGGCCATCACCAGGGACAGTGGACAGCATAGATATAAAACATCTCCGCCATCACAATCTTCCAGAATGTGCTGTCTTGCTTACGCTCCCTGCTTCCTAAAGTCTGGCCCATTACAAACACTCAATAATATTCGCTGAATGACTATACAGCAAGGAAACATTCTCATTAAAACAGAGGGTCCCAGTATAGCACCTCCTTCTTAGATTTGTCCCTTTTCCTAACAATCCAGCACCATCAAGATCTAGTTATGAATACATGAGGTAAGGAGTAAACAGAATAAATGATGATAAAAGAGCTCTGAGCTCTAACTAGGAATCCAAATGTGCAGCATCAACCCTGACAGCAAGGGTATCATGATGATATGTGTCTTATCCACCTTCTCCAGAGGAATTCTGAACTGGAAGTAGCTTATCCCTGTCACTGGGACCACGGTGCTTGGGATGACGCAGCTGAGTTGCTGATGGTGGCCAGCTCATTCTCTCTTCTCTCTTCATCACTGTTTTTTTTTTTTTTTTTTTCTTCCCTGATAGCTAAAGGATTAAGCTTAAAATTTGGGTCTTGGTCATGAACATTCTGAACTCTGGAGCTTTAGAAAACCCAGGCTATTCAACCTTTGTATGCCCTTCACAAAAGTTGCCAGCAAGTCACGAACCTCAGTATGGAGCAAGAAACTGTACTCTAACACTTCTTTGCCTACAGGAGGTACTCAGATCAATGTTGAATTAACAGGTAACTCTTAGTCTTGGAGAGAAGGTATCTGGCAAGTAACATCATTCAGTCAGCAAATGTTTATTGGGCATCTACTAGGAGACAGGCAATGCTTAGGCACTTGGAGACATACCAGTGAACAAAACAGAAATAGAAACATACACCTTCATGAAGCTTACGTGCCAGGCTTTTCCACCCTGGCCGAATATTAGAATCAGCTGGGGAGTTTTGAAACTTCCCATTACTTGGGACACACACACATGTGTGCACACAGATTCTTATTAAAACAGTCCATGATAAGAACTAGAAAAAGGATTTTTCTTAAACTTCACAGCTGGCTTCAATGAACAGTCACCTGGAGAAACGTCAAAACCAGTGGTTCTGAAAGTGGTGATCCCCAGACCAGCAGCACCTGGGAAGTGTTAGAAATGCAAGTTCGGGACTTCCCTGGTGGTCCAGTGGTTAAGAATCCAACCCGCAGTGCAGGGGAGGTGGGTTTGATCCCTGGTCAGGCAACTAAGTTTCCCACATGCTGCAGAGCAACTAAGCCTGCACGCCACAACGCTGAGCCCCCATGCCACAACTAGACAATCTGTGCGCCACAAGGAAAGATCCCACGTGACAATGAAGAGCCTGCATCCTGCAGTTAAAACACAGCCAGATAAATAAATGTGTGTGTGTGCTCAGCTGCTCAGTCATGTCTGACTCTCTGCAGCTCCGTAGCTCCGTGGACTGTAGCCTGCTAGGCTCCTCTGTCCATGGAATTTTCCAGGCAAGAATACCGGAGTGAGGTTGCCATTTCCTACTCCAGAGGATCTTTTCAACCCATGGATCGAATGTGTCTCTCCCGCTTGGCAGGCAGATTCTTTACCACTAGCACCACTGGGAAGCCCCAAGTAAATAAATAAATATTTTCAAAAAGAAGAAATGCAAGCTCTCAGACCTCTCCCTAGTTGTACAGAATCAGAAACTCTAGGATGGGGACCCAGGAAGTTGTGTATTAACATACTCTTCAACCAACTCTGATGCATTCAAAAGTTTGAGAACCACTAGTCAAAACAAAGACGAGGAGGTGGGGCGGCTCATACGCTCCACACATGCGCGCACCCTGGACCTGCTCACACGCTGCCTCGAGCAGGTGGACAAGGTGGGCAGGCGGCTGCTGGAGAAGGAGGTGCTGGAGCGGGCTGACATGGTGGAGCTGCTCAGGCCACGGCCGTTCGCCGAGAAGATTTCCTATGAGAAGCTCGTGGAGGACATCGGCGGCCTGGAGGAGGACACGGCCTTTCCCAAGGGTCTGCAGGGCTGGCGTGGGGGCCCTGCTGCAGGAGAGCCCAGCCTAGCGCCTCTGCCTGGAGAGCAGCCTCCGGGACCCCCAGGAAGCAAATCAAAGCACATGTGACCCGAAGCAATGGCACCCCACTCCAGTACTCTTGCCTGGAAAATCCCACGGACGGAGGAGCCTGGTGGGCTGCAGTCCATGGGTTCGCTAAGAGTCGGAGACGACTGAGCGACTTCACTTTCACTTTTCACTTTCACACATTGGAGAAGGAAATAGCAACCCACTCCAGTGTTCTTGCCTGGAGAATCCCAGGGACAGGGGAGCCTGGTGGGCTGCCGTCTATGGGGTCACACGGAGTCTGACATGACTGAAGCGACTTAGCAGCAGCAGCAGCAGTCGAAACAAAATTACCTGAAGAAATGAGTTTTTAAAGAACGAGGAATCTTGCTGTCCGTCTTTTCCCAATGCCTTCCTGCCAAGTCATTAAACCTGGACAGGAATCGTAAGAACAGCTTCCCCACGTGGGTACCCGACTGCCACACTGCTGGGTTTCAGAGGCTCTCACCAGCTGCTCAAGGAACTGCCTCGCTAGCTGGGACTCCTACCTCCACCCAGTTCCCCAATTAGCAAGGCCTCCGCACTGCCAGTGAGCCTGACACAGACACCCTCCACTGACTTCCGCATAATCACCTGTAGGTGCAATGGGCCCCCACAGTCATATGATGTTCCAATCTCCCAGAGAGCTACACAGACAGCAATGGCCCATATAGAGATGTGCGGTCCACCGTGGCACACACACATACAGCCTCATGTTACACAATACATGGAAGCGCTTTCCTACTCTGTCACATACGATGTCACAAACACATGCATGGCACTCATTGTCAAGCACACATTCACATCCTCTTACCCTGTTCTAGACACACACACACATCACTCTACCAGGAACTCTCAAATTTGCCTGCGTATTGGCCTCACTTGTGAAAGTGGGAAAGTATTAGTCGCTCAGTTGTGTTCAACTCTTTGCAACTCCACGGACCAGGGATCGAACCTAAGTCTCCTGCCTTGCAAGCAGATTCTTTAACATCTGATCTACCAGGGAAGCCCACCTAGGAGTTTAAATTCTGATGCCCAGGCCACACCCTGCATAAATTAAACAAGGATCTCTGGAGTTGGGAAGCAGGTAGCTGTGTTTTCAAAAGCTACCCAAGTGGTTCCAATGTGTAGCCAAGGTTGAGAATACCGCTCTCCACCCTGGTCCTTGAGTAACAGGAAGAAGAAGAAGTAGAGGGTCTCAGCTTCTTTGAGAAAGGAAGAGACAAGATCAACCGGGGAAACTGGAATTCAAAGATTTCCCAAAGTCATCTGTAGCATCCTTTGATTCACAAGGATCTAGATCACTCATTCGGTGTTTCCTGAGCATGTCCTACCAAGTCTTATTCCATCTGCTGATGCCGATGCATCGAGGACCATCAAGATGTGTATAAGAGACAGGGCTCATACGCTCCACACATGCGCGCACCCTGGACCTGCTCACACGCTGCCTCGAGCAGGTGGACAAGGTGGGCAGGCGGCTGCTGGAGAAGGAGGTGCTGGAGCGGGCTGACATGGTGGAGCTGCTCAGGCCACGGCCGTTCGCCGAGAAGATCTCCTATGAGAAGCTCGTGGAGGACATCGGCAGCCTGGAGGAGGACACGGCCTTTCCCAAGGGTCTGCAGGGCTGGCGTGGGGGCCCCGCTGCAGGAGAGCCCAGCCTAGCGCTTCTGCCTGGAGAGCAGCCTCCGGGACCCCCAGGAAGCAAATCAAAGCACATGTGACCCGAAGCAATGGCACCCCACTCCAGTACTCTTGCCTGGAAAATCCCACGGACGGAGGAGCCTGGTGGGCTGCAGTCCATGGGTTCGCTAAGAGTCGGAGACGACTGAGCGACTTCACTTTCACTTTTCACTTTCACACATTGGAGAAGGAAATAGCAACCCACTCCAGTGTTCTTGCCTGGAGAATCCCAGGGACAGGGGAGCCTGGTGGGCTGCCGTCTATGGGGTCACACGGAGTCTGACATGACTGAAGCGACTTAGCAGCAGCAGCAGCAGTCGAAACAAAATTACCTGAAGAAATGAGTTTTTAAAGAACGAGGAATCTTGCTGTCCGTCTTTTCCCAATGCCTTCCTGCCAAGTCATTAAACCTGGACAGGAATCGTAAGAACAGCTTCCCCACGTGGGTACCCGACTGCCACACTGCTGGGTTTCAGAGGCTCTCACCAGCTGCTCAAGGAACTGCCTCGCTAGCTGGGACTCCTACCTCCACCCAGTCCCCCAATTAGCAAGGCCTCCGCACTGCCAGTGAGCCTGACACAGACACCCTCCACTGACTTCCGCATAATCACCTGTAGGTGCAATGGGCCCCCACAGTCATATGATGTTCCAATCTCCCAGAGAGCTACACAGACAGCAATGGCCCATATAGAGATGTGCGGTCCACCGTGGCACACACACATACAGCCTCATGTTACACAATACATGGAAGCGCTTTCCTACTCTGTCACATACGATGTCACAAACACATGCATGGCACTCATTGTCAAGCACACATTCACATCCTCTTACCCTGTTCTAGACACACACACACATCACTCTACCAGGAACTCTCAAATTTGCCTGCGTATTGGCCTCACTTGTGAAAGTGGGAAAGTATTAGTCGCTCAGTTGTGTTCAACTCTTTGCAACTCCACGGACCAGGGATCGAACCTAAGTCTCCTGCCTTGCAAGCAGATTCTTTAACATCTGATCTACCAGGGAAGCCCACCTAGGAGTTTAAATTCTGATGCCCAGGCCACACCCTGCATAAATTAAACAAGGATCTCTGGAGTTGGGAAGCAGGTAGCTGTGTTTTCAAAAGCTACCCAAGTGGTTCCAATGTGTAGCCAAGGTTGAGAATACCGCTCTCCACCCTGGTCCTTGAGTAACAGGAAGAAGAAGAAGTAGAGGGTCTCAGCTTCTTTGAGAAAGGAAGAGACAAGATCAACCGGGGAAACTGGAATTCAAAGATTTCCCAAAGTCATCTGTAGCATCCTTTGATTCACAAGGATCTAGATCACTCATTTGGTGTTTCCTGAGCATGTCCTACCAAGTCTTATTCCATCTGCTGATGCCGATGCATCGAGGACCATCAGGAACACACTTCCATCAGACAAAACTGTGTTTATTGACCCACTGCACTGAGGCAGGGTGGGGTGGGGGGGTGGCGGGTGGCAGTGGTACACCAAGGAGAACATGGGGCATCTCAGCAAGAGACTATTAGCAAGAGCTCACTGTGGAATTGGGGCTGGTGACGTGGGATTCGTGGGAGGTTTCGAGGGAGCAGGGCTTTGCTCTGGATTGGATGTGTTGAACTTAGCATGAGATAATTACATGACTGGGTGTCTTAATGAAACTTATCTAGAAATTCAGAGGAACAAAGTAAGACTAAAGCTATAACTTTGGAGTACAGAATGAAGCCTAATAGAGTTCTGCCAAGAGAACACACTGGTCATAGCAAACACTGTCTTCCAACAACACAAGAGTAGACTTTACACATGGACATCACCAGATGGTCAACAACAGAATCAGATTGATTACATTCTTTTCGGCCAAAGATGGAGAAGCTCTATACAGTCAGCAAAAATAAGACCAGGAGCTGACTGTGGCTCAGATCATGAACTCCTTATTGCCAAATTCAAACTGAAATTGAAAAAAGTGGAGAAAACCACTAGACCATTCAGGTATGACCTAAATCAATTCCCTTACGATTATACAATGAAAGTGAGAAATAGATTTAAGGAACTAGATCTGATAGAGACAGTGTCTGATGAACTGTGGACGGAGGTTCATGACATTGTACAGGAGACAGGAATCAAGACCATCCCCAAGAAAAAGAAATGCAAAAAAGCAAAATGGCTGCCTGAGGAGGCCTTACAATTCAGTTCAGTTCAGTTCAGTTGCTCAGTCATGTCCGACTCTTTGAAACCCCATGAATCGCAGCACACCATGCCTCCCTATCCATCACCAACTCTTGGAGTTCACTCAGACTCACGTCCATCGAGTCCGTGATGCCATCCACCACCTATCCTCTGTCGTTTCCTTCTCCTCCTGCCCCCAATCCCTCCCAGCATCAGAGTCTTTTCCAATGAGTCAACTCTTCGCATGAGGTGGCCAAAGTACTGGAGTTTCAGCTTTAGCATCATTCCTTCCAAAGAAATCCCAGGGCTGATCTCCTTTAGAATGGACTGGTTGGATCTCAAGAGTCTTCTCCAACACCACAGTTCAAAAGCATCAATTCTTCGACGCTCTGCCTTCTTCACAGTCCAACTCTCACATCCATACATGACCACAGGAAAAACCA
>SJYX01015097.1:148794-186616 GCA_006410675.1 Oreotragus oreotragus | reverse complement strand
CTAGTAAAGTAATGCTCAAAATTCTCCAAGCCAGGCTTCAGCAATATATGACCCATGAACTTCCAGATGTTCAAGCTTGTTTTAGAAAAGGCAGAGGAACCAGAGATCAACTTGCCAACATCCCGTGGATCATCGAAAAAGCAAGAGAGTTCCAGAAAAACATTTATTTCTGCTTTATAACTATGCCAAAGCCTTTGACTGTATGGATCACAATAAACTGTGGAAAATTCTGAAAGAGATGGGAATACCAGACCACCTGACCTGCCTCTTGAGAAATCTGTATGCAGGTCAGGAAGCAACAGTTAGAACTGGACATGGAACAACAGACTGGTTCCAAATAGGAAAAGGAGTGCGTCAAGGCTATATATTGTCACCCTGCTTATTTAACTTATATGCAGAGTACCTTATGAGAAACACTGGGCTGGAAGAAACACAAGCTGGAATCAAGATTGCCGGGAGAAATCTCAATAACCTCAGATATGCAGATGACACCACCCTTATAGCAGAAAGTGAAGAACTAAAGAGCCTCTTGATGAAAGTGGAAAAGGAGAGTGAAAAAGTTGGCTTAAAGCTCAAAACTCAGAAAACAAAGATCATGGCATCTGGTCCCATCACTTCATGGGAAATAGATGGGGAAACAGTGGAAACAGTGTCAGACTTTATTTTGGGGGACTCCAAAATCACTGCAGATGGTGATTGCAGCCATGAAATTAAAAGATGCTTACTCTTTGGAGGAAAAGTTATGACCAACCTAGATAGCATATTGAAAAGCAGAGACATTACTTTGCCAACAAAGGTCTGTCTAGTCAAGGCTATGGTTTTTCCAGTGGTCATGTATGGATGTGAGAGTTGGACTGTGAAGCAAGCTGAGTGCCAGAGAACTTATGCTTTTGAACTGTGGTGTCAGAGAAGACTCTTTAGAGTCCCTTGGACGGCAAGGAGATACAACCAGTCCATCCTAAAGGAGATCAATCCTGGGTATTCATTGGAAGGACTGATGTTGAAGCTGAAACTCCAGTACTTTGGCCACCTGATGTGAAGAGCTGACTCACTGGAAAAGACCCTGATGCTGGGAGGGATTGAAGGCAGGAGGAGACGGGGACAACAGAGGATGAGATTGGTTTAATGGCATCACCGACTCAATGGACATGGGTTTGGGTGGACTCTGGGAGTTCGTGATGGACAGGGAGGCCTGGCATGCTGCGGTTCATGGGGTCGCAAAGAGTCGGACACGACTGAGTGACTGAAATGAACTGAACTGAACTGAAAGCTATAAAGAAACAGAAGTCCTGCCCATAAGGTTGGAAATAAAGATGCTTAGCCATTTGTATGGCCTTGACAGGGGTCTTGCTTTGTGCTCAGACACAATTACGGAATGGTCTCATGTTTATCTTGCTCCTTTTCAGCCATAGAGTGGCCTTGTCCAATGTCATTCTTTTGTGAAATTGTTCAAAAGGAGAGCACCAAGGACTAGCTGTGGCTGCAGGCCGGCCCCTGACCATCAGGTCTGCGCTTCTTCCTCTTCTGTCTCCTCTATGCTCCAAGTTGACTCTATATTGTCTCTGCATTTTTACAAATGTACCCATTTGTTCCTCTAGGAAATGAACATCTTCTTAATCTCCTCTGTAACACATAGCATAGTACTGGGCACATAGACAAGGGAGCCCCCACATTCTGAAAAGTGTGTTAGGTTTAGATTTGGAATCAGAAAAGCCAACTCTGAGTTCCTACTTTCCACTTGCTAAACAGATAACTAGGGCAAATGACTCAATCTCTCTGAGCTCAGATAGGAATGACAGGCCTTGTCTACACCACTGAGATTCTGGTGTGAATAAAAGGAGACAACTCTCCAGCCACTAGGAGTGGGCAAAGCAGCAAATTCTCAAGGAATGCGCCCTGGGGCAGGCAGCTGGAGTGGAGAGCGACTGATCTGACCAGCACCGTGGTTGGGGGTGGGGTTGTTGCTGTTTGTTGTTTAGTCTCTGAGGAGCGTTCAACTCTTTTGTGAACCCATGGACTGTAGCCCACCAGGCTCCTCTGTCCGTGGGATTTCCCAGGCAAGCGTACCGGAGTGGGTTGTCCTTTCCTCTTCCACAGAATCTTCCTGACCCAGGGATCCAACCCACATCTCCCGCATTGGCAGGCTGATTCTTACCACTGAGCCACCAGGGAAGTTCCTTGCTTGGAGTAGCAAAGGACAACTGGCTTAGGGGACCTCGGAAAACTCAGTGTGGGCATGAGAAGTGGAATCAACAGGTGGAATTCCAGTCTCCTAGGTGACCCTTTAGTTCCTAGAAACAAGCTTCAAGCGTAAGTGATTACAGGTTGAATTTGCTTAGAATGCCACTGCACAACATTTTTCTGAGTGCTAACTATGTGATACAGAAATGGGAAAACCACAGTTTCTTCCCAAAGATGCTCTTAGTCTAGTGGAAGACAGAGAGACACATATAAAATCATTGCAATCCAGCATGGAAAATGGAGCACTTAGGTACAGCATAGCACAGAGCAGGGAGGGGTTAATTCTCTATCAGGGCCTGGGGAAGAGTGGTGAGGAGATGTTAGGGAAAACTGCACAGAAATGAGCGGTGCTTCAGCTAGGTTTTCAAAGGATGAGTAGGAGTCTGCCAGGCAGATGGAGGAGGAAGTGTCGGATCTAGAAATCCACTCATAACGAAATCATTTCAAGGGGGTTCAAGACTGCTATGTCAACTATTTTATCCCCGGATCATAACAAATTGTCCAGGACATAGTGTTTACTTAAAAGGAGAGGGAGCAATTAATGAACACAATAGCTATTGTTATCAGAGGTTTTAGCCCTCTGGTAGAATTCCAACCATTATAAAAGTATGCATCTATCCAGTGTAGCTTTCTTTACAGTCATAGTTACATTATACTTAAGTCTCCTGGCCCCATATTTACAACTTTTTGAAATTCCCTACATGCTCAACTGATTTCAATATCCAAAACCAGATTTTTTTAAACAAAGATTATACAAATATTGAGTGGGGTTTTTTTTTAATTCAATTTTTAGTTAGTGCTGTCTGTGTTGAAATAACTAAATCAGAAAGGGTATGACCCCAAAGCACAAGACTCCATCTACAGCCTCTTCTGAGTATTCTGACTTCCAGAAAATCGAGTTTAGTTAGTTAGCTGTAAGTTAACAGGCCACAAGGGAGCCCTGGGCTCTTCCCATGGCCCTGGATTTTTTAGAGGTGACTCAGAAACTAATTCTAGAAGTAGCTGCCAAGAGAGCTTCAGGCTTCACAGGCCATGTGATCAAACTTCCCCTGGGTGGCCAAAACTGAAAGTGATCTATCTGGCCAATTTTCTTGAGTTAGAATTAACATACCACATTATATTAGTTTCAGATATACAACATAGCAATTCGCTATTCCTATACATTATGAAATGACCACCACAATAAATCCAGTTGCCACCTGTCACCATACCAAGTTGTCACAATATTATTGACTATATCCCTTATGTGTATATTACACCCCCATGACTGACTTAGTTTATAGCTGGATGTTTCTACCTCCAAATTCCCTTGACCTGTTTTAACCATCCTCCCACCTTCCTCCCCTCTGGCGACTACCAGTTTGGCCACATTTACTGGCCAGAGAGGCCCTTTTTGCAGGATGCTTTAAGGATATGTTACATACAGTTGAGGGGAGTGGGTACCTTTCTACGAGGGTGGCTAGACCCTCCAGCCCTGCTGTGTTCAATCTGCCATCAGCCAAGGGTGAACTAACCCCTCCCACCACCCCCACCTGTCAGCCACATCCAGGGGGCCAGTCTTGAGAGAAATGGGTCCCCACTAGGGTGAGCATAAGGCGGTGCTCACTAACAGAATAACTGATCTGGGCAACTGAGGAAAAGACAGGTGGAGACACAGATGCCACACACAGACACAGGGTCCAGATGAAACTGTTTCATGAAATGGGCATGTGAGAAAAAAGCCACATTCTAAAATAATATGCGCTTTTACATACACATTGAAATTGCCATCCAAACTAAATGAATTAAACGTAAATAGCTATTTGACTTTCTATCTGTACTTCTAGTTTGTTTTTTTAAGTTGACCAAAACAGAAGCATAGTCAGCTCAGGGATACAGACTAGTTGAATACCGAGCGTTGTGAGAGAGGACCCTGGGGAGACCTGGCTAGGATTAGGAAGCAGGACTAGGGAGGCCAGGTCTATAAGTCACTGCCCCGGACACCACCTGCCATGGGGCCCTTAGCACACTTGGAGGGGTTCACATTCCTGGTCTGAACTTCTCCCGGTAACCCCTCCTTACCTTTTTTCATCTTGCCTTTGACCTTCCCAGATACTGACCTCCACTCCTGTTGTCATCCCCTCTCCTCTCTCTAAAACTTGGGTTCAAAATTACTTTCCTGACTCTATCCTTATTTACTTTCTTCTTACATCAACATCGTGAAGGTATAATTTATGTACAATAAATTGTATCCATGCTGAGCATTGACAAGCGTATAGACCCATATAACCACCATCTCATCAAATATAACATCCTAAAGAGTGTCCTCATGCCCCTTTGTGGCCAGCCCCATCACTATTGACTAGTCTTCCTGCTCTGGGGTTTACCGTGAATGGAATTACACAGTACATGTTCCATTGTGCCTGGCTTCCCTCATTCAGAGTGATGCTGGGAGTCCCCATGTTGCATTTCTGTGGCTGAGGAGTATTCCATCGCATGAACCCACCACTGCTCGTGTATCCATTCACTTGAGGAAAGACACTGAGTTTTCCCAGTTTTTGAGTATTGCACAAAAAGTGTCTGTGAACATTCAGGGTCCAATGTCGGCACACGATTACTTTGTGTATCTTGTCCTGTTGTCTAACTGCTTCCAGTGCTCTGTGAAGGCTAGGAGTGGAATGGGATCCTCCTAGTTCTCATCAGATTTGCCTCCTTGCCCCAGATCTGGTGTCCCTCTCCTTTTTGAGAATGTGCTGTTTTACTCAGCTCTCAGAGAGCATCCCCCCACCGAACCATGTCCCTGACCTGAAAATGGAAAGCAGATACTTAAAAATCCAGCTCTGGTACCAGGTTAATTTCACCAGTGGCAAGTCACATTGATGGCATGACCCCCCAACATGACAGAATGAGAAGGACATTCCAGCCTGCCATGTCCTTCTCCAAACTCTCCACATCGGTCTAACTCAGAGAAGCCTTAATCAAGGACAGACCAGTACTCTTCAAAATTGTCAAGGCCATGACACTCTGGCTACCTGATGCAAAGAGCCGACTCATTGTGAAAGAGCCTGATGCTGGGCAAGATGCTGGACAGAAGATGAGATTGTTGGATGGCATCATCGGCTCGACAGACATGAGTCTGAGAAAGCTCCAGGAGTTGGTGATGGACAGGGAAGCCTGGCGTGCTGCGATTCATGGGGTCACAAAGAGTCGGACANCATTGTGAAAGAGCCTGATGCTGGGCAAGATGCTGGACAGAAGATGAGATTGTTGGATGGCATCATCGGCTCGACAGACATGAGTCTGAGAAAGCTCCAGGAGTTGGTGATGGACAGGGAAGCCTGGCGTGCTGCGATTCATGGGGTCACAAAGAGTCGGACACGGCTGAATGACTAAACAACAGCATGAAAAACACAAGGACTTCTGGACAAACTGGAGACACCTGAAGGAAGTCTGTGGTTTTGGCTAATAGTAACGCACTCACCTTGGTTTCTTAGTTTTGACAAAGATGATGTCAGCTATCAACAATAGAAGGGCCTGGGGAGGGGTATCTAGAGGTATCTATACCATCTTTGCAAATCTCCAGAAAATATAAAATATTTCCAAAGGTTGAAAAAACACACTTTTAAAATGTCAGGCTTTAACATTCTGAGCACACAAGCCAATAAAGCAATAAACCTGAGCTGCAGCCACCCTCCCAACCTGCCATGCCACCCTGCATCCCCCAGGAAAGGCCGGATCACCGCTTGTCTACCTGTACTCTTTCCTTTCCCTTTGGGTAGATCTGCCTGGGATTTCTGATAATCAAATTGCTGTCCTGTTGCTATAGCCACAAATCCTGATTGAGGTTTTTCTGTACAGACTGACCAATGTTGTGTGTGGGTGGTGTGTTCAGTCGTGTCTAGACAGTGACCCCCATGGATCGTAGCCCACCAGGCTCCTCTGACCATGGGATTTTCCAGGCATGAATACTGGAGCAGGTTGCCATTTCCTTCTCTAGGGGAGCTTCCTGACCCAAAGATCGGACCCTCATCTCCTGCATTGGCAGGCAGTTTCTTTACCAGTTGAGCCCATAAAACATCCCAAACGAAGGGAAAGAGCAGCACGTCTGAGCATAGACGGGATGTGTTCTAATGCACGGCAAACCCCAACCAGCTCCACCAAGAGGCAGGTGATGCTGGAGGGGGACACATACCACCCAGGGGCAGCAAGACCCTGTCGGATGCCCTGCCTTTTCCACCACCTTCTGTTTTCCGCTGGGAAGCAATGCATCCCTGAGTGGATGAGGCAGGCTTTTACAAACCCTGCTCTGGGCTCTAGTTTTATTTCCCAAGGTTAACGATCTAAATAAATTGCCCAGCCTTCCCCCTTCTAAGCTGCTTGAGAAACGATGCTCTCTGGTCAACGCGTATCAGATCGGTACTTTCTCCCTTTGAAACTTAACCATTGGCACAGGTTCTTATTCTACCTAATGAACCAATATTAGTTTAACTACATCTTGTTAATTAAAAGCAAGGTCTAATGCAAGCTTTCTTTTTCCTACAAGAAAAAAAGAAAAGGACTATTTTACTTGAAAAGTTCCCAAAACAGAATGATAGTCCTAGAATTTATAGGCCTCTCTTAATGGATATGTTGAAATATCTTTTAAGGGTGCCCTACCCTTAGGGATCTCACTTGCCTTCCAAGTGAGATCTGACCACAGATAACTCTCTATAACCCAGGCCATTCAGCTTTCATGCATGGGAGGAAACATTTCCTCCTGGGTTCTCAATCTTTTTTTTCATTCCAAACCATTTAGTTGGTGGGTCAACACGAATTGCGTGCCCAAGAAAACAAAAGCCACATCTCCTGGTGGATTGAGCCAAAGATTTAGGGGAGCGTCTTCACTCGGGTTCCTCTGGAAGGAAGGATTTGAGTGAAAATGATTTGTTAGGAGGTGATCCAAGGACACATGAGTAGGGGGAAGGAGAAGTGAGACAGAGAAGGGAAGGAAACCAATACAAAGGATGTGTTCGGAGATGAGTTACCACCGTAGACACCTAGGGCTTAGCCACCCTGGCCTGCCTGGGACCAGGGCAGAAGACGTACTTCAGAGTCACCCCACGGAGACACCAAGAGGTGTGTATGCTCCCCAACTTTCAGTCATCATTGGTTGGTGCTCCTCTGAGGTATTAATCTCCCAGTCCTTCCAGCCTCCCAATAGCAGAGGCAAAGTGGGATCTGGTGATCACAGAGAGCCTTCAGGAAGAGAAAGAGGTGCCGGTAGTTCAAAGCTAAGCCAGTTTCCATGGAAATGGCGAGAGCCAGAGGGATGTGGGCAGAGGACCAGCAGCTCCTGGGATACAGTGGGTCAGAGCAGAGGCAGGGATGGAGCCCCGCCTTCCAGGCCTCTAGTCGCGCTGGGTAAGTGCTGTTTCTGCCTTTGGCAGCCAGAGAAGAAAGACTGGGGGCAGGTGGGAGGGAGACACAAGAAGGAGGGGATATATATATAGTTGTTACAACTGATTTGCATTGTTGTACAGCAGAGACCAACACAGCATTGCTTATCCTCCAATTAAAAAATTTAAAAAAATAACAAACCTCTAAACAAAATAGATGTTTTGTTTAGAAACAAAATAATGAAATAATCTTTTTATTATTATAAAATAGAATATTATTTTATAGTGAAATAATAGACACTAAAAGAGAGAGAGAGAAGAAAGCCTGCCACACTTACAAATACACGGTGGTTAGTGGGGTTCCCAGAGCCTGCTGAGTGGAACTTGGTGTGGGGTGTCATAGCTTCCCATTCTCCTCTTGTGTGGTCCTTGACACAGTAGGAAGATGACTGAACCAGTAGGTCTGGTTCTGCCACTAAGGGTGACCTTAGGAAAATCACCACCTTTCTAAAATTCAATTTCCTCCATTTGTATATAGGGGATAATAAGAAGCATCTCATGAATTCCTTATTTTGATTGAAAGCTCATATTATCTCAAGTGAGAACTGAGAAAACTGGGGCATTCAGTGTTGCTAACAGAATCTAATGAGATAATAAACACATTGGGTAAGTAGCACCCTACAAAGATAAGGTAGTGTTAATAAGACTGTCTTATGGAGCACCATTGCCAAGAAATATAGCCATCCCAAGGCAGTCCCTGGGTTATTAGGGATATTGTAATCAATGTATGAACATGGATTAAAGCGTTGTAAGAAACATAGGAACCATGTGTAATCCATTATTCCTATTTAGATCCTGAGTGTCCCACACTGAGGAGAAGGCAATGGCACCCCACTCCAGTACTCTTGCCTGGAAAATCCCATGGATGGAGGAGCCTGGTGGGCTGCAGCCCATGGGGTCGCTAAGAGCCGGACAACTGAGTGGCTTCACTTTCACTTTTCACTTTCATACATTGGAGAAGGAAATGGCAACCCACTCCAGTATTCTTGCCTGGAGAATCCCAGGAACTGTGGAGCCTGGTGGGCTGCCGTCTATGGGGTTGCCCAGAGTCGGACACGACTGAAGTGACTTAGCAGCAGCAGCAGCTCCCACATTGCAGGCAGATTCTTTACCAGCTGAGCCACAAGGGAAGCCCAAGAATATTGGAGTGGGTAGCCTATCCCTTCTCCAGCAGATCTTCCTGACCAAGGAATCGAACCGGGGTCTCCTGCATTGCAGGCGGATTCTTTACCAACTGAGCTATGAGAAAAGCCCTTTAGATAATGATAATTATAAAATACAATTTGAGAAAATTAGGGCAGTTTGAATATGGGCCAGTGTTATATTAATATGATATTAAAGAATTAATTTTGTTAGGTGTGATAATGNTAACATCCTAAAGAGTGTCCTCATGCCCCTTTGTGGCCAGCCCCATCACTATTGACTAGTCTTCCTGCTCTGGGGTTTACCGTGAATGGAATTACACAGTACATGTTCCATTGTGCCTGGCTTCCCTCATTCAGAGTGATGCTGGGAGTCCCCATGTTGCATTTCTGTGGCTGAGGAGTATTCCATCGCATGAACCCACCACTGCTCGTGTATCCATTCACTTGAGGAAAGACACTGAGTTTTCCCAGTTTTTGAGTATTGCACAAAAAGTGTCTGTGAACATTCAGGGTCCAATGTCGGCACACGATTACTTTGTGTATCTTGTCCTGTTGTCTAACTGCTTCCAGTGCTCTGTGAAGGCTAGGAGTGGAATGGGATCCTCCTAGTTCTCATCAGATTTGCCTCCTTGCCCCAGATCTGGTGTCCCTCTCCTTTTTGAGAATGTGCTGTTTTACTCAGCTCTCAGAGAGCATCCCCCCACCGAACCATGTCCCTGACCTGAAAATGGAAAGCAGATACTTAAAAATCCAGCTCTGGTACCAGGTTAATTTCACCAGTGGCAAGTCACATTGATGGCATGACCCCCCAACATGACAGAATGAGAAGGACATTCCAGCCTGCCATGTCCTTCTCCAAACTCTCCACATCGGTCTAACTCAGAGAAGCCTTAATCAAGGACAGACCAGTACTCTTCAAAATTGTCAAGGCCATGACACTCTGGCTACCTGATGCAAAGAGCCGACTCATTGTGAAAGAGCCTGATGCTGGGCAAGATGCTGGACAGAAGATGAGATTGTTGGATGGCATCATCGGCTCGACAGACATGAGTCTGAGAAAGCTCCAGGAGTTGGTGATGGACAGGGAAGCCTGGCGTGCTGCGATTCATGGGGTCACAAAGAGTCGGACACGGCTGAATGACTAAACAACAGCATGAAAAACACAAGGACTTCTGGACAAACTGGAGACACCTGAAGGAAGTCTGTGGTTTTGGCTAATAGTAACGCACTCACCTTGGTTTCTTAGTTTTGACAAAGATGATGTCAGCTATCAACAATAGAAGGGCCTGGGGAGGGGTATCTAGAGGTATCTATACCATCTTTGCAAATCTCCAGAAAATATAAAATATTTCCAAAGGTTGAAAAAACACACTTTTAAAATGTCAGGCTTTAACATTCTGAGCACACAAGCCAATAAAGCAATAAACCTGAGCTGCAGCCACCCTCCCAACCTGCCATGCCACCCTGCATCCCCCAGGAAAGGCCGGATCACCGCTTGTCTACCTGTACTCTTTCCTTTCCCTTTGGGTAGATCTGCCTGGGATTTCTGATAATCAAATTGCTGTCCTGTTGCTATAGCCACAAATCCTGATTGAGGTTTTTCTGTACAGACTGACCAATGTTGTGTGTGGGTGGTGTGTTCAGTCGTGTCTAGACAGTGACCCCCATGGATCGTAGCCCACCAGGCTCCTCTGACCATGGGATTTTCCAGGCATGAATACTGGAGCAGGTTGCCATTTCCTTCTCTAGGGGAGCTTCCTGACCCAAAGATCGGACCCTCATCTCCTGCATTGGCAGGCAGTTTCTTTACCAGTTGAGCCCATAAAACATCCCAAACGAAGGGAAAGAGCAGCACGTCTGAGCATAGACGGGATGTGTTCTAATGCACGGCAAACCCCAACCAGCTCCACCAAGAGGCAGGTGATGCTGGAGGGGGACACATACCACCCAGGGGCAGCAAGACCCTGTCGGATGCCCTGCCTTTTCCACCACCTTCTGTTTTCCGCTGGGAAGCAATGCATCCCTGAGTGGATGAGGCAGGCTTTTACAAACCCTGCTCTGGGCTCTAGTTTTATTTCCCAAGGTTAACGATCTAAATAAATTGCCCAGCCTTCCCCCTTCTAAGCTGCTTGAGAAACGATGCTCTCTGGTCAACGCGTATCAGATCGGTACTTTCTCCCTTTGAAACTTAACCATTGGCACAGGTTCTTATTCTACCTAATGAACCAATATTAGTTTAACTACATCTTGTTAATTAAAAGCAAGGTCTAATGCAAGCTTTCTTTTTCCTACAAGAAAAAAAGAAAAGGACTATTTTACTTGAAAAGTTCCCAAAACAGAATAATAGTCCTAGAATTTATAGGCTTCTCTTAATGGATATGTTGAAATATCTTTTAAGGGTGCCCTACCCTTAGGGATCTCACTTGCCTTCCAAGTGAGATCTGACCACAGATAACTCTCTATAACCCAGGCCATTCAGCTTTCATGCATGGGAGGAAACATTTCCTCCTGGGTTCTCAATCTTTTTTTTCATTCCAAACCATTTAGTTGGTGGGTCAACACGAATTGCGTGCCCAAGAAAACAAAAGCCACATCTCCTGGTGGATCGAGCCAAAGATTTAGGGGAGCGTCTTCACTCGGGTTCCTCTGGAAGGAAGGATTTGAGTGAAAATGATTTGTTAGGAGGTGATCCAAGGACACATGAGTAGGGGGAAGGAGAAGTGAGACAGAGAAGGGAAGGAAACCAATACAAAGGATGTGTTAGGAGATGAGTTACCACCGTAGACACCTAGGGCTTAGCCACCCTGGCCTGCCTGGGACCAGGGCAGAAGACGTACTTCAGAGTCACCCCACGGAGACACCAAGAGGTGTGTATGCTCCCCAGCTTTCAGTCATCATTGGTTGGTGCTCCTCTGAGGTATTAATCTCCCAGTCCTTCCAGCCTCCCAATAGCAGAGGCAAAGTGGGATCTGGTGATCACAGAGAGCCTTCAGGAAGAGAAAGAGGTGCCGGTAGTTCAAAGCTAAGCCAGTTTCCATGGAAATGGCGAGAGCCAGAGGGATGTGGGCAGAGGACCAGCAGCTCCTGGGATACAGTGGGTCAGAGCAGAGGCAGGGATGGAGCCCCGCCTTCCAGGCCACTAGTCGCGCTGGGTAAGTGCCGTTTCTGCCTTTGGCAGCCAGAGAAGAAAGACTGGGGGCAGGTGGGAGGGAGACACAAGAAGGAGGGGATATATATATAGTTGTTACGACTGATTTGCATTGTTGTACAGCAGAGACCAACACAGCATTGCTTATCCTCCAATTAAAAAATTTAAAAAAATAACAAACCTCTAAACAAAATAGATGTTTTGTTTAGAAACAAAATAATGAAATAATCTTTTTATTATTATAAAATAGAATATTATTTTATAGTGAAATAATAGACACTAAAAGAGAGAGAGAGAAGAAAGCCTGCCACACTTACAAATACACGGTGGTTAGTGGGGTTCCCAGAGCCTGCTGAGTGGAACTTGGTGTGGGGTGTCATAGCTTCCCATTCTCCTCTTGTGTGGTCCTTGACACAGTAGGAAGATGACTGAACCAGTAGGTCTGGTTCTGCCACTAAGGATGACCTTAGGAAAATCACCACCTTTCTAAAATTCAATTTCCTCCATTTGTATATAGGGGATAATAAGAAGCATCTCATGAATTCCTTATTTTGATTGAAAGCTCATATTATCTCAAGTGAGAACTGAAAAAACTGGGGCATTCAGTGTTGCTAACAGAATCTAATGAGATAATAAACACATTGGGTAAGTAGCACCCTACAAAGATAAGGTAGTGTTAATAAGACTGTCTTATGGAGCACCATTGCCAAGAAATATAGCCATCCCAAGGCAGTCCCTGGGTTATTAGGGATATTGTAATCAATGTATGAACATGGATTAAAGCGTTGTAAGAAACATAGGAACCATGTGTAATCCATTATTCCTATTTAGATCCTGAGTGTCCCACACTGAGGAGAAGGCAATGGCACCCCACTCCAGTACTCTTGCCTGGAAAATCCCATGGATGGAGGAGCCTGGTGGGCTGCAGCCCATGGGGTCGCTAAGAGCCGGACAACTGAGTGGCTTCACTTTCACTTTTCACTTTCATACGTTGGAGAAGGAAATGGCAACCCACTCCAGTATTCTTGCCTGGAGAATCCCAGGAACTGTGGAGCCTGGTGGGCTGCCGTCTATGGGGTTGCCCAGAGTCGGACACGACTGAAGTGACTTAGCAGCAGCAGCAGCTCCCACATTGCAGGCAGATTCTTTACCAGCTGAGCCACAAGGGAAGCCCAAGAATATTGGAGTGGGTAGCCTATCCCTTCTCCAGCAGATCTTCCTGACCAAGGAATCGAACCGGGGTCTCCTGCATTGCAGGCGGATTCTTTACCAACTGAGCTATGAGAAAAGCCCTTTAGATAATGATAATTATAAAATACAATTTGAGAAAATTAGGGCAGTTTGAATATGGGCCAGTGTTATATTAATATGATATTAAAGAATTAATTTTGTTAGGTGTGATAATGGTATTGTAGTTACCACAGGAAAATGATCTTATATTTTGGAGATCCAGATTTGCATATTAGGGGTGAAGCATTTATGTATTTTTTATTTACTTTAAAATAATCTAGAATAATATGACAAAATGCTGACAAATGCTAGGTGATAGCTAAATGGGTGTTCATTTTACCGTCTTTTCTAATTTTCTATGTGTTTGAAAAGTTTCATAACGAAAACATCAGTGTTTTTAAAGAATTTTTAAATAAATATTTCAAACATGAAAAACATAACATCACTGGGACTTACCAATGCTGAGTGAAATTTAGTTCATTTACCTTTTAATTGAAATTTTTACTGAGATAATTGTAGCTGGCAGTTGTAAGTAGTAACACAGTATGTGCACTTTGCATGGTTTTCCCCAATAGTGACATTTCACAAAACTATAGTATGATATCATAGCCAGGATATTGACAGTAATGAAATCTACTGGTCTTATTCAGATTTCCACATTGTCATCTATATCCATTTGTCTGTGGGAGAATGTGGACGTGTGTGTTTAGTCGTATAAATTTTATCACATATGTAGGTACATGTAAGCACCATTGAATATTTTCATCAATCCTTCAGATTGACCTTTTAAAATTACATCCACCACACTCCCTACCCACACCCCTCCTCATCTCTAAACCTTGTCTCCCTCCCCAAAATTATACCATTTCAAAAATGTTATGAAATGGAATTATATGGGATGTAACCTAAAAAGTCTGTGTGAAGTGACAGGTAAGACTGGATAGGAACCAGAAGAACTGGGTTTGAGCCCAAGTTCTTCAGGATATTACCAATCTATCTTGGCCTTTGTTTCTTCATCTGTGAAACCAAGTGGCCACTTGCTTTCTGGGGAACAAGGCTTTTCCAGGAGATAAAAGCATGCCCTTGGCAAGAATCCCAGTATGAACAGTACCCTCTGGAGTTATGCAGGGCACTTTCTGTGCAATTCAATGCAGAGATCCTGCCTCCAGGCTGGCATATTTCCTCCTTTCAAATGAATATGTTGGCAAGTGGGTGTTTTCTCCATGTCTGCAAGCTTGATTGAATCAATCTCCCTGAGAGAGAATATTCTGCTCCCCTGTGCTGGTACAGAAAGTTTCCGAGCCTAGGAGGTCCTGGATTGTGATAAATTTCTCCCCAAAATAAAGGCCACCTTGTGAAATCCCTTATCAGACAGTTAAAACTTTCCTAGGGATGTCCTGACTTTGCTGCCAAATTCTTTAACATCTCAGCAGATGATCTGACCGTTTCGGGGTCTGCATTTCATCTATAAAAAGGGGATGTGCAACAATGAAGACCACCCCCCGCCCCCCGGCCATGCCACCGGAAGAGGGCAGACAGCTGCCAGCAGAGGATGCTTTGCGCCCTCAAGACTAAATATGTGACACGTGCACCTCTCTTCAGCCCAAGTGCGACTCCAACGCTGTTTAATTTATGTTCAATTATTTATTCTGCTGTAATGCCTTCTCCAATTACTAACAGATAATTGCATAAGAGGAAATGAAACCCAACATGCCAGACTAATGTGAGATTGTTTTATGAGCAAATTTCTGGCTGGGAAACACTGGCTGAAATGGGGCACAGGTGATTAAGTACAATGAAAGCAGGGAGACAGGGCCCCCCTTTAATTAGCTCCTTAACTTATTTAATGATGCATTGTGGGTCCTGAAAGATGTTATTGTTTGAGTTTAATGTGCCATACCATACAGGAAAAGGAGCCTGTGAAGGAAAAACCCAAAATGCTGACTGGCAAACATGTCCTTGGTGTGGCCTGCTCAACACCACGAGCAAGGCGGGAGACAGTTCTTCTGCTTTCTTCTCCCTTCTCTGAACATCAGGTACACGTGGGAAGACCCCTGTGGCAGCCCCCAGACTCAAGAGTTTACTTGGCAGCCTGGCAACTGTGTATATTTCTACTTCCTGCCTCAGCACATTCGCGATCAATGACAAGAAACTAAATTTTCCCTCTAAGGTATTCTTCATCTTGGGTAAAAATCAGAGTCCAAAAGAGCAGAGCAAGAAATGCCATCATTTTTTTTTTAACTGAACTGTAATTTTAGAGCCCATTTCACAGGGGAAGGTAGAAACTCTGTCTCAGTAACTTTGGGGTCTCCTCCTTCTGGAGTTACCTGGGTATCTTCAAGCATGTCTGACCTCACCTATCCGTGCATGCCCACCTGTTTCTAGTCCCTGCTTCCTGGATGAGAGCACTGGGATAAACACAGCCCTTTCGCCAGAACAAGCATATACTCTAGCTGAGCAGTGCCTAGATTCAATCACCCTTTCTTCGCTCTTCTTTCTGAGGCCATCTCCACTCCTGTTCAATATACTCTCCTGTCTAAGTTCAGCTTCTTCTTGTTCCATTGATGTCCCTTTTGTGGCCTTTTCCACATGAACAAAACACCAGGGCTCATAGATCAGAGAGTCTGAAATGTGAACGAGATTCAGAAAGAACTTAATCCAACTCCCTCCCTCTTACACAGAAGTGATTCAGGAGTCAGGGGGAGAGTGTGATTCTACAAGGAATTTTCTGGGATGGAAAATGCTCTGTATCCTGACTGTGGTGGTAGTTGGATGAATACACACACTTGTGAAAGTTCATAGAACGAAATACCAAAAAATTACTTTTCCTGTGTGATAACTTAAAAAATACAGACCTTCCAAGCTTGAAAGTTGGGTTCAAAATATTGGTCTCCTGAACCTTATAAACGTACTCCCTAAAACAAAAAACTACTTCCCTAAGACAACGACAATTTAGTTGACAAAGTAGGTCAAAATGGCATGTGTGCAGGTGTGCTAAGTTGCTTCAGTCGTGTCTGAGCCTTCCTGACTCTTTGTGACCCCATGGACTGTAGCCCGCCAGGCTCCTCTGTCCGTGGAAGTCTCCATGCAAGAATACTGGACTGGGTTGCCATGCCCTCCACCAGGGGATCTTCCCTACCCAGGGATCGAACACACGTCTCCTGCATTATTCTTTTACCACTCACGCAAGATGGCACAAACACGTATATAAATATGTGGGTCATCTTGACATGCTTTATGTGTGTGTTGTATATTATATACTATATCATATATATTATTACATCATACTTATATATTCTCATATTGATGTATTAGTTATTAGTATACATATATATTCTTATTTACATTCCTTTTCTAAGAGCTAAGCACAGTGTCTGGTCAAGAAACACTTATTGAATGACAAAATTAGTAGTTTGCATAAAGCAAGCACCATGAAAGAATACAAGTGAGATCCTAGATACACAAGTGGAGGTTGCTTGAATTTTAGGTTTTCAACAATCTGTTTTCTCACTTGCTCAATACCCCTGCCAGCTGTGGGCTCAGCTAATCACCTGTAATAATAAAGCCGGTGCTAACGGAAGCTGTCAGTTTCCTGTCGCTTAGCTGCGAGCCTTTCAAATCACCCATAATGGTTTTCATTCTGTCCCTTTACTTGTCCCTTGGGCTCCAGGCTCATTTATGACCTGCAGCCTCAGCAGTCTGATTTCCATGTCTTCTAGTCACCTCAAATTTAACAAGGCCAGAACTGAACTGCTGAGTTCCTGTCCCCTAGATAAAACCCCAAGAAAAACAAATTGTCTCTTGCCCACTTCAGTGAAAGGGAGCCGGCTGCACCAGCCAAAAACTAAAATGTCACTCTCGATGCCTTCCGTTTCCTCAAATCCATCATCCTTTCTATCCTCACTCCATCTGTCTCATCCTGGTTGTCATCTCTCACCTGAGAAACTGCTGGAATCTTCTCACTGACCTTCCAGCTTCGACGGTTTCCCTGCTATAGGTCATTCTCTGCACAATGAACTGGACTTAAAAATTAAAATTACATCATGTCGTTAAAACCTACAGGGCTCCCTTCCATGCTCAGGATACAGTCCATTGCCAACCCTCTAGGATTTGACCCCTGTCCTTCTCCTCAATCTCTTTTCTTTGCACTGTCCGTCCTACTGATACTTCAGCCATTTTTGCCTTTTTCACTGTGAGGCAAATATGCCAAGTTCATTCTTTAGGACCCCTTATTTTAACTTGGCCTCTATATCTCTTCCCTTGGATTGTGTCTGGTTGCTTCTTTTCCTGCACGTCTCAGATGTGAACTGTTCAGATAAGACTGCTTTAACTACCCAACCCAGAAGAGCCTAATATCTTTATTCATAAAAACACGTTGTCTGAAGAGTTCCCTGGTGGTCCAGTGGTTAAGGGAGAAGGCAATGGCAACCCACTTTCACTTTTCACTTTCATGCATTGGAGAAGGAAATGGCAATCCATTCCAGTGTTCTTGCCTGGAGAATCCCAGGGACGGGGGAGCCTGGTGGGCTGCCGTCTATGGGGTCGCACAGAGTCGGACACGACGGAAGTGACTTGGCAACAGCAGCATCCGGTGGCTAAAAACCTGCCTCCCAATTCAGGGGACAACAGGTTTGATCCTTGGTCCAGGAAGATTCCCACATGCCATGGAACAACTAAGCTCATGGTGGTGGTGGTGGTGGTTTAGTCACTAAATCATCTCTGACCCTGTGACCCCATGGACTGTAGCCTTCCAGGCTCCTCTATCCATGGGATTCTCCAGGCAAGAATAGTGGAGTGAGTTGCCATTTCCTTCTCCAGGGGATCTTCCCAATCCAGGAATTGAACTCGGGTCTCCTGCACTGCAGGCAGATTCTTTACCAACTGAGCTATGAGGGCAGCCCTAACTAAGCTCATAGGCCACAACTACTGAAGCCCACACGCTGTAGAAAATGCAACAAGGGGCGCTACCTTAATGAGAAGCCCTCACACCGCAACAAAGAATTGCCCCAGCTCACCACTAGAGGAAGCCCACATGCAGCAAGGAAAACCCAGGGCAGCCAAAAATAAATAAAATTAAAAAAAAAAAAGGCTGTCTGTGGTCCTCCTCTGGAATATAAAGCCCCCTAAGTGTAGGGTTCTTTTCTAGTTTACTCTCTGCTGTAGCTGCGCGCCAAGAACAGCATGTACAGTAGGTATGCAGCAAATGTTTGATGGATAAATTAACTGGAAAGGAAATGCACACAAAGAAAAAAATAATTGGAATTTCCTTGTAGAAACCCTCAAAGACTGCATAAGCTGGGTAACACATTCCAGTTCAGTTCAGTTCAGTCACTCAGTCATGTCCAACTCTTTGCAACCCCATGAACCGTAGCAGGCCAGGCCTCCCTGTCCATCAGCAACTCTCAGAGTTTACCCAAACTCATGTCCATCGCGTCGGTGATGCCATCCAACCATCTCATCCTCTGTTGTCCCCTTTTCCTCCTGCCTTCAATCTTTCCCAGCATCAGGGTCTTTTCAAATGAGTCAGTTCTTTGCATCAGGTGGCCAAAGTACTGGAGTTTCAGCTTCAGCATCAGTCCTTCCAATTAATATTCAGGACTGATTTCCTTTAGAATGGACTGGTTGGATCTTCTTGCTATTGGATCTCCTTGCTGACCTATTCCAGAGGACACTTTTAAAGGAACAATCCCTAAGGTACAGAAGATTTCAGTGAAAAACTACAGCCCAGAGGCAGGAATGCCCTTCTCTCTGTGTGTTGAAACTTCAACACTCAACACTTCTTCCCTCAGCCAGGGGTACTTTATCAGGGGGTAAAGAGCATAGCAGGAAGGTAGGTATTTAGGGAGTGAATTAGTATGTTTATTGGGCCACATCCTCAGAGGCAGGCCACTTGTCTCATCAAAGTTACAGCTGTCTCCTAAGCATTTTCCTCTCCAACCAGCAATTTGCATGGGCAAACTTAACATATTGTATGATGTTGATTTATGGTGACAATTAAGAACGTATTACCAAAGTCTATTTCACCATTAACATCCCTGGGGACAGGATAAGTTTTAAATCTTCTGGCTGCTTCCTCCCTAAAGGCTTGGATCTTGGCTAAGGATTTAGAGATTATAAATTTAACAAAGGATGAAACCTACAAGAGGAGAGTCTTGAACAGCAAATAATGAATTTAACCAGCATTTCAAGTTCTCAGCAAGATTTATAATGCCCCCATGCCTGAGGCCAAGGAATCTTTTATTTTGAAGTTTATAGCCTCTGTGGTTGACTGTTTTAGCTCCAGATGTGAGAGTCTGGTCCTTGAATGGGATTCTTTAGGAAAGCCAGTGGTCATCGCTTCAGCGAAATTTTCCTTCTGTGGACCTTTTTGGAGAAGTGTATAATGACCAGTTAATTATCATTTCCAAAGACCAAAAGCAGAAATAGATGTTTTTCTGGAATTCTCTTGCTTTTTCCATGATCCACCGGATGTTGGCAATTTGATCTCTGGTTCCTCTGCCTGTTCTAAAACCAGCTTGAACATCAGGGAGTTGACTATGCCAAAGCCTTTGACTGTGTGGATCGCAATAAACTGTGGAAAATTCTGAAAGAGATGGGAATACCAGACCACCTAACCTGCCTCTTGAGAAATCTGTATGCAGGTCAGGAAGCAACAGTTAGAACTGCACATGGAACAACAGACTGGTTCCAAATAGGAAAAGGAGTACGTCAAGGCTGTATATTGTCTCCCTGCTTATTTAACTTATATGCAGAGTACATCATGAGAAACGCTGGACTGGAAGAAACACAAGCTGGAATCAAGATTGCCGGGAGAAATATCAATAACCTCAGATATGCTGATGACACCACCCTTATGGCAGAAAGTGAGGAGGAGCTAAAAAGCCTCTTGATGAAAGTGAAGGAGGAGAGCGAAAAAGTTGGCTTAAAGCTCAACATTCAGAAAACGAAGATCATGGCATCCGGTCCCATCACTTCATGGGAAATAGATGGGGAAACAGTGGAAACAGTGTCAGACTTTATTTTTTTGGGCTCCAAAATCACTGCAGATGGTGACTGCAGCCATGAAATTAAAAGACGCTTACTCCTTGGAAGAAAAGTTATGACCAACCTGGATAGTATATTCAAAAGCAGAGACATTACTTTGCCGACTAAGGTCCGTCTAGTCAAGGCTATGGTTTTTCCTGTGGTCATGTATGGATGTGAAAGTTGGACTGTGAAGAAAGCTGAGCGCTGAAGAATTGATGCTTTTGAACTGTGGTGTTGGAGAAGACTCTTGAGAGTCCCTTGGACTGCAAGGAGATCCAACCAGTCCATTCTGAAGGAGATCAACCCTGGGATTTCTTTGGAAGGAATGATGCTAAAGCTGAAACTCCAGTACTTTGGCCACCTCATGCGAAGAGTTGACTCATTGGAAAAGACTCTGATGCTGGGAGGGATTGGGGGCAGGAGGAGAAGGGGACGACCGAGGATGAGATGGCTGGATGGCACCACGGACTCGATGGACGTGAGTCTGAGTGAACTCCGGGAGATGGTGATGGATAGGGAGGCCTGGCGTGCTGCGATTCATGGGGTCGCAAAGAGTCAGACACGACTGAGCGACTGAACTAACTAACTAACTAAAGACCAAAAGAGGCACTGTGCTATACGCTGAACAAGTTGCCTGATGGACAGACCATTGACTACATGCTCACCTGACCACATGCTCATCTAGTCTAAGGGCTAGACTTCCAACACTCTGACTCGGAAGAACCTTGGGGCTAATTAGTTCTGTAAATACAGACATCTGGTTCTCTGGTGGGGCTACATTACCTCTGGGATCACCAACCGCAGGAATGAAACACTAGCAAAACCAATCACTGTCTACTGTGAGTTCAAACTCACAGAGTTTGAAAGTCAATTACACCTAGGTTAAACTTTCTCAAAGAACAGTCCATAGATGACTTCCATCGGCTTCTTTCCTCTATATGTCTCCAAGGGCCTCATGGAGAGAAAAGGAGGTGAGATTCCAAGTCTTCCAAAACATTTTCCCTCCACTGGACCACCCTCTAGCGTGACAACAGTCGTATACCATCATGCTCAGTCTGATGCTTCTACAATATCCTTGGCACTCGACTAGGTACCAGAATACTCTAGTCTAAAATGAGCAACGAATAGTCAACAGGAGGATTTCAGGTACCAGAAAGGCTAGTAGAAAATATTTTAACTCTGACTATTCATAGGTAATACTACTTTAACCTCTTTTTCACTCCCTCCCAGGAAAAAGTCATATAAATCTTGGCTCCCAGGACAAATATATTATAGATCAGAACCTGGCCCCATATCTGGGTCAAAATTCCCCATGTTGTCTGGTCATGAGGCTTTCAAAGCAGGGCATTTTGCCAAAAGGATACCATCCTCAAATGCCATGTGTATTACACACACACGCACGCATGAATGTGCGTGCAAATAATCTCGGGAAAGGTATTGTTCTGTTTGGCAGGGACTGGCAGTGGATGGTGGCTCAGTGGGCATAAAGTTAACCCATCCTGGTTACCAGAATCTTTTTGGTTAATATTTATTTATTTGGCTGCATTGGATCTTGGTTGCATAACACAGGATCTTTATTGTGACACATAGACTCAATAGTTGCAGTGTGCAGACTTAAGATATAAGATCCCAAGGCATGTGGGATCTTAGTTCCCTGACCAGGAATTGAACCCACATCCCCTGCATTGTAAGGCAGATTCTTAACCACTAGACCTGCAGGGAAGATGTCCTTGGTCACCAGAATCTTAACCATGATAATCAAAAAGGACACAGAAACACCATCCATCCATCTAAAATAAAAAGAATATTTCTCTTACAGGATAAAATTTCATAATGAACTGGATAGCCTATGGCAGAGTGGAATGATGATTATGATAACTAACATTGACTGGAAGCTTCCTTTGTGCTTAAGAATTGTACATGCATTGTGAGTGATTCTCAACACTGTGTTAAGAGTTGGGTAATCGTTTATCTCTATTTCGAGAATCCAAAAAATGTTAACTGATTGGAAAAGACCCTGATGCTGAGAAAGATTGAGGGCAGGAGGAGAAGGGGACAACAGAAGATGAGATGGTTGGATGGCATCACTGACTCCGGGAGATGGTGAAGGACAGGGAAGCCTGGCGTGCTGCAGTCCATGGGGTCGCAGAGTCAGACAAGCCTTAGTGACTGAACAACAAGAAGATTATAAGCACAGCAATGAGCTGGGGCTGGAATCCAGACAGCCCGACTCCAGAGGCAACTTCTTCTGCAAAGTTCTGAAGAGCAAACATTGTAAGCTTTCCAGACCATATGGTCTTTGTTATAACCACTCAACCACCACTGTGGTATAAAAGCAGCCATTAGAAGACAAGTAAAGCAATTGGCAGGGCCATGTGCCAATAAAACTTTACTACTGGAACTGAAATTTGAACTTCCTATAATTTTCACACGTTGTAAAATATTGCTTTTTGGTTTTCCCAACCATTTAAAAATGTAAAAACTTTTGTATCACCCATGGTTGATACAAAAACGGGTGACAGACTGGATTTGGCCAGTGAGCTGAATTGGTAAGAGGAGAGACAAGGAATTCAGGCAAAGCTTTACTGAGAGCAAAAGAAAGTAACCGGTTGCCTTGCTTGCTCTCCAAGGGGAGTGAGCTGGTTCCTTAAATGGGGTGAGGGGGTGGGGGCAAATCAGTGGGTGGGGCTGAATTATGCGGTCTGCCCGCCCCCCTGGTAGCGCTGTGTGTAGGGACCATGCTCAGTACCCAGCTTTTGCTCTTGGCCCCTCAGAAGTGGCAGGTAGGCTTTACTTTTCTGCATCTTGCTGCCATAATAACCTGTGGGTGTGCAGTTATTTCTAGCCCCTTATATTAATAGTTTCTTCGTTAAAGAAACTATTTAACTATTCTGTTACTTAAGGAGGAAATGTTTGTTCAGGTGCAGGCACTGCAGTAAAGAATCCCAGGTCCCAGGTCCCAGCTTGTCTCAGAGTTATCTTAGGCATGTTGCTTCATGTTTCAGCTTTCTTACCTTTAATCACTAGACCTTCACTGACCGTGTCCATTAGTATTTTCTCATTCACATGTTTGTACTTTCATTTAACAAGTATTTAGTGACCCGTACTCTGAGCTAAATGCTGAAGATGCCGGATTCAGTTCCTGCTGTTGTTTCAATGAGAGTAACAACAAACAGTCACATGTTTTACTATGTGCAAGAGTATGACAGCAAAGTACTGAGGACTATGGGCCACTGACTAAGAGAAAGAGCTCATATGTCCCAGAGGCATCACGGGAAAAGTAGAGAAATTCTACAGACTAAGGTAGTTCCATACAACAAAGGGGCCTCGACTCATTTTTATTTGTCCTACTCTGCTTTGGCTGACTTGAGAGACTGAGGGATTATCTGAATCATAGAAGCTGGTCAACTGCTCTAATTTCTTGACAAAAGATGTACTGTTGTTTTTTTTTTTTATTACTGTGTAACAAATCACCATACACTTACCACCCTAAAACAGAATACATACATTCATTATCTCACAGTATCCATGGGTCAGGAGCCTGGACATGGCTTAGCTGGCCCCTTAGCTCAGGGTCCACTTGGCTACCCTCTCATCTAGAGGTTTGACTGGAGAAGCATGAACTTCCAAGAGCATTCATATTCTTGGTAGAATTCATTTTCTTGTAACTGTAGAAATCTTGGTGGCTTCTTTAAAGCTAACAGCAAAGTGAGAATGACTCCTCAGAGTCACATAAGAATAAATGTAACTCTCAACTCAATATCTATATAGATTAGATACAGATACATAAAATAATAAACGAAGGGAGTGGCGTGCCATCACCCTTGCCACATGACATAGCTTAATCAAGGAAGTGATACCCTACCCATGACCTTTGCCAGATTTTATCTGCTAGAAGAAAGTTATAGGTCCTTCTACACCAAAGAGGGAAGGACTGACCAGCACATTTTAACTGGGGGCAAAGATCATGGGAGTCATCTTAGGATTCAGCTGCCACAGTAGATTTCATCTGAAAGACACAGGACCGATAGTGGTACCTGGCTTGTGGGGTTGTCTGTACAGTTGAAGAGCTTAGAACACTGCCTGGCACACTGAAATGGCTTGATCATCATCATTACCTTCATTTGCCACTATCACGACTAAGAAGCTAGCTCAGAGGTCATTCAGTACCTTCAGGGTGATTTGGGATCCTGTTGTGCAGAGCAACCTCTCTCTTGTGTGTCCAGGGATTTCTCCATGCATCACACTGAGTCCACATTCCCTCTGATGTCTTGGAATCTTTAAGCTGCTCAGTGCCATCTCATTTTCTTGGTAGAAATGTCCCTGTTAGAGATGGGTTATGTCAACTTTTGCCTACAATCTCTGAGCTTCCAAATCCCAAATGCTAAGTTGCTATGATTCAACAAATTCATCTCACAACCTTTTACTGTATGCCTACAGCATGCCAAGTCCTGTGTTTTCTCTCTTTCAGTTGGCTTGCTCCAGCCCCGATTCCCAGAAATTGTTCTCTCATTTGCCTGTTTTAATTTGGATTTGGTGTCACTTTTTTCTCTATTTAAAATTGAATTCATATTTTAAAAGCAATATCTACAACTTTGAAGTGCTGGAAAAATAGTGCACCTCACTGACCCTCCCTGTACTACACAGAAGCACATATAACTAAGCTTTTCCCTCTCTTTATTTCTACTGCCTTTTCCTGTCATTGAGACTCAAAATTGATCCCTGCCTCTTCCATCTTAGAACCCGTTCTACAAACACCTCTGGAACTTTAGTTGGCTGACTTTTCTTGCTTTCATTTGTTTTTGGTTTTGGTCTCCGATTGCCTAGAAATCCTTTCTGAAAGATTTCACTCAAAGTTTCAAGTGATGGTCACTAAATCGTTAGTAACAACAACTAGTACTGACCACATTCCAGAATCTGTTCTAAGATCTTTGTATCTATTAACTCTTTGAACCCTCATTGTAGAAATCAGGAAACTAAATCACAGAGAACTTGAATAACTTGCCAAAGGTCACACAGCTAGCCTAATCCCAAAGCCTACACTTTTAACCATTATGCTAGTCTGCCTCTCTGCATAGACTATGGGAAAGAAAGAAACAAACAAACAAACAAACAAACAAAAAACTGTGGAAATGGAATTTCATTTCCAGAAATAAACTTTGGATCCAAACAATAGGGTATGGGGTGAGGTAACAGAAAAATAAGGAGCGACAGGGGGAAAAATTCGACTCTGCAATAACATCTCACAGCTCTAGATACTGACTGCTTGAAAGAAAATCAACTGAAATAAAATAGAGGAAAAGGCAATACTGAATTCAAATGAAAACAGGCACAATGGGAGAAGGCAAAAATATAGAGGGAAAATATCTGAGTATGGATTCCAGCAGGATTGGTTTGAATCTTGGCTTGAGACTTAATATCCAGTTGAATGCTGGGGAACAAGAAGGCCAGCCCCAATCTTGTTTGATGAAATGAATGTTTATTCCTTAAAGCAAGTGAGTAATCATAGATGGACTCTTAATCATTCATAAAAACATTCACTCCTAAATATTCTAGAAAGTGATATTTTATTTTTATTACTTTATACTACTCAAGGCAACAAAATTAGGTTATATGACTGGTAACTAATATTTGACCATTAAATATTATGACATTAGTACTCAACATTAGACATTTCACTCTATTCCCTTTTTTTTTTTTTTAAGAATTAAGGCTTTTCATCTTTTAATTTGCAATATCTAATGGGGACATCCATTCCATTTAGTCAGTAAAGAGTGACTTATGTTTATGAGGGTAATAATTTGCTAAGCGCTGACATTATGGCAGCTCTGTGCTGAGCCCCGCATGTAGGACGAGTTATCTAAATGAGACTCAGCCTCTACCTTCTAGTGCTTACCATCTGCCGAGTACCGAACCACATGAGGTTGCCAAGAGTCAACCATGGTTTACTTCGAGGGCAGCAATTTCATATGGTTCAACCTAATAACAGGGCTATGTAGTAAATGACACAGAATGACAAAGAATGCTCAAACTACTGCACAATTGCTCTCATCTCACACGCTAGCAAAGTAATGCTCAAAATTCTCCTAGCCAGGCTTCAACAGAATGTGGACTGAGAACTTCCAGATGTTCAAGCTGGATTTAGAAAAGGCAGAGGAACCAGAAATCAAATTGCCAACATCTGTTGGACCATTGAAAAAGCAAGAGAGTTCCAGAAAAACATCTACTTCTGCTTTATTGACTATACCAAAGCCTTTGACTGTGTGGATCACAACAAACTGTGGAAAATTCTTCATGAGATGGGAATACCAGACCACCTGTCTTGCCTCCTGAGATATTTGTAATGCAGGTCAAGAAGGAACAGTTAGAACTAGACATGGAACAACAGATTGGTTCCAAATCGAGAAAAGAGTACGTCAAGACTATATATTGTCACCCTGCTTATTTGACTTATATGCAGAGTACATCATAAGAAATGCCAGGCTAGATAAAGCACAAGCTGGAATGAAGAGTGCTGAGAGAAATATCAATAACCTCAGATATGCAGATGACACCACCCTTATGGCAGAAAGCAAAAAAGAACTAAAGAGCCTCTTGATGGAAGTGAAAGAGGAGAGTGAAAAAGTTGACTTAAAACTCAACATTCAGAAAATGAAGATCATGGCATCTGGTCCCATCACCTCATGGCAAGGAGATGGGGAGACAATGGAAACAGTGTCAGACTTTATTTTGGTGGGCTCCAAAATCACTGCAGACGGTGACCGCAGCCATGAGATTAAAAAACGCTTGCTCCTTGGAAGAAAAGCTATGACCAACCTAGACAGCATATTAAAAGGCAGAGAATTACTTTGCCAACAAAGGTCCGTCTAGTCAAAGCTATGGTTTATCCAGCAGTCATGTATGGATGTTAAGAGTTGGACTATAAAGAAAGCTGAGTACTGAAGAATTGATATTTTTGAACTATGGTGTTGGAGAAGACTCTTGAGAGTCCCTTGGACTGCAAGGAGATCCAATCAGTCCATCCTAAAGAAAATAAGTTCTGAATATTTATTGGAAGGACTGATGTTGAACCTGAAACTCAAATACTTAGGCCACCTAAAGAACTGACTCATTGGAAAATTCCCTGATGCTGGGAAAGATTGAAGGTGGGAGGAGAAGGGGATGACAGAGGATGAGATGGTTGGATGGTATCACCAACTCAATAGACATGAGTTTGAGTAAGCCCCAGTTGTTGGTGATGGACAGGGAGGCCTGGTGTGCTGCAGTCCATGGCAAAGAGTTGCACATGCCTGAGCAACTGAACTGAACTGAACTGTAGTAAATGATTACACAAACGGAAGTACAATTATAATCTGAGATTATAGGCCCTCGAGAAATATACAGGGTTCTATGCAAACAAACAAACAAGGAAAACAGAAGACTGAATATAAATCCTTTCAGGATGTGTTGGGGAAAAGCTACTTCTCCAGCCCTATGTAGCTCCTCAAGTAGAGAGGATTCTGTTAATGAAACAGCCCTGCCCTCTGCCCTCCCTCTCCACTGGTGAGTTAGGGAGAGAACTTTTGCTGAGCCCACTGTTTCTTTCTCCTTCCTCTTAGGAGGCCCCACCATATAAACATCTGCTTGGCTTGTTCTTCCATGCTTAAGTTTCTCTTTGTCTTTTTGGCAAAATATGCATAAGGAAGGCTTTGACCACTGTGAAGTAGAAATGGACCATTTTGACCATTTCAATGACCAATTCAATGGCTTTAGTACCTTCACATTCTCATGCAACCATCATCATCATCTTGAGAAGGAAAGTTAAAATTTTGCTAACTATAAGCAATAGGCCCTTATCTCATGGAATGAGGCCTTNGGTGAGGGGGTGGGGGCAAATCAGTGGGTGGGGCCGAATTATGCGGTCTGCCCGCCCCCCTGGTAGCGCTGTGTGTAGGGACCATGCTCAGTACCCAGCTTTTGCTCTTGGCCCCTCAGAAGTGGCAGGTAGGCTTTACTTTTCTGCATCTTGCTGCCATAATAACCTGTGGGTGTGCAGTTATTTCTAGCCCCTTATATTAATAGTTTCTTCATTAAAGAAACTATTTAACTATTCTGTTACTTAAGGAGGAAATGTTTGTTCAGGTGCAGGCACTGCAGTAAAGAATCCCAGGTCCCAGGTCCCAGGTCCCAGCTTGTCTCAGAGTTGTCTTAGGCATGTTGCTTCATGTTTCGGCTTTCTTACCTTTAATCACTAGACCTTCATTGACTGTGTCCATTAGTATTTTCTCATTCACATGTTTGTACTTTCATTTAACAAGTATTTAGTGACCCGTACTCTGAGCTAAATGCTGAAGATGCCGGATTCAGTTCCTGCTGTTACTGAACTTATGTTTCAATGAGAGTAACAACAAACAGTCACATGTTTTACTATGTGCAAGAGTATGACAGCAAAGTACTGAGGACTATGGGCCACTGACTAAGAGAAAGAGCTCATATGTCCCAGCGGCATCATGGGAAAAGTAGAGAAATTCTACAGACTAAGGTAGCTCCATACAACAAAGGGGCCTCGACTCATTTTTATTTGTCCTACCCTGCTTTGGCTGACTTGAGAGACTGAGGGATTATCTGAATCATAGAAGCTGGTCAACTGTTCTAATTTCTTGACAAAAGATGTACTGTTGTTTTTTTTTTTAATTACTGTGTAACAAATCACCATACACTTACCACCCTAAAACAGAATACATACATTCATTATCTCACAGTATCCATGGGTCAGGAGCCTGGACATGGCTTAGCTGGCCCCTTAGCTCAGGGTCCACTTGGCTACCCTCTCATCTAGAGGTTTGACTGGAGAAGCATGAACTTCCAAGAGCATTCATATTCTTGGTAGAATTCATTTTCTTGTAACTGTAGAAATCTTGGTGGCTTCTTTAAAGCTAACAGCAAAGTGAGAATGACTCCTCAGAGTCACATAAGAATAAATGTAACTCTCAACTCAATATCTATATAGATTAGATACAGATACATAAAATAATAAACGAAGGGAGTGGCGTGCCATCACCCTTGCCACATGACATAGCTTAATCAAGGAAGTGATACCCTACCCATGACCTTTGCCAGATTTTATCTGCTAGAAGAAAGTTATAGGTCCTTCTACACCAAAGAGGGAAGGACTGACCAGCACATTTTAACTGGGGGCAAAGATCATGGGAGTCATCTTAGGATTCAGCTGCCACAGTAGATTTCATCTGAAAGACACAGGACCGATAGTGGTACCTGGCTTGTGGGGTTGTCTGTACAGTTGAAGAGCTTAGAACACTGCCTGGCACACTGAAATGGCTTGATCATCATCATTACCTTCATTTGCCACTATCACGACTAAGAAGCTAGCTCAGAGGTCATTCAGTACCTTCAGGGTGATTTGGGATCCTGTTGTGCAGAGCAACCTCTCTCTTGTGTGTCCAGGGATTTCTCCATGCATCACACTGAGTCCACATTCCCTCTGATGTCTTGGAATCTTTAAGCTGCTCAGTGCCATCTCATTTTCTTGGTAGAAATGTCCCTGTTAGAGATGGGTTATGTCAACTTTTGCCTACAATCTCTGAGCTTCCAAATCCCAAATGCTAAGTTGCTATGATTCAACAAATTCATCTCACAACCTTTTACTGTATGCCTACAGCATGCCAAGTCCTGTGTTTTCTCTCTTTCAGTTGGCTTGCTCCAGCCCCGATTCCCAGAAATTGTTCTCTCATTTGCCTGTTTTAATTTGGATTTGGTGTCACTTTTTTCTCTATTTAAAATTGAATTCATATTTTAAAAGCAATATCTACAACTTTGAAGTGCTGGAAAAATAGTGCACCTCACTGACCCTCCCTGTACTACACAGAAGCACATATAACTAAGCTTTTCCCTCTCTTTATTTCTACTGCCTTTTCCTGTCATTGAGACTCAAAATTGATCCCTGCCTCTTCCATCTTAGAACCAGTTCTACAAACACCTCTGGAACTTTAGTTGGCTGACTTTTCTTGCTTTCATTTGTTTTTGGTTTTGGTCTCCGATTGCCTAGAAATCCTTTCTGAAAGATTTCACTCAAAGTTTCAAGTGATGGTCACTAAATCGTTAGTAACAACAACTAGTACTGACCACATTCCAGAATCTGTTCTAAGATCTTTGTATCTATTAACTCTTTGAACCCTCATTGTAGAAATCAGGAAACTAAATCACAGAGAACTTGAATAACTTGCCAAAGGTCACACAGCTAGCCTAATCCCAAAGCCTACACTTTTAACCATTATGCTAGTCTGCCTCTCTGCATAGACTATGGGAAAGAAAGAAACAAACAAACAAACAAACAAACAAAAAACTGTGGAAATGGAATTTCATTTCCAGAAATAAACTTTGGATCCAAACAATAGGGTATGGGGTGAGGTAACAGAAAAATAAGGAGCGACAGGGGGAAAAATTCGACTCTGCAATAACATCTCACAGCTCTAGATACTGACTGCTTGAAAGAAAATCAACTGAAATAAAATAGAGGAAAAGGCAATACTGAATTCAAATGAAAACAGGCACAATGGGAGAAGGCAAAAATATAGAGGGAAAATATCTGAGTATGGATTCCAGCAGGATTGGTTTGAATCTTGGCTTGAGACTTAATATCCAGTTGAATGCTGGGGAACAAGAAGGCCAGCCCCAATCTTGTTTGATGAAATGAATGTTTATTCCTTAAAGCAAGTGAGTAATCATAGATGGACTCTTAATCATTCATAAAAACATTCACTCCTAAATATTCTAGAAAGTGATATTTTATTTTTATTACTTTATACTACTCAAGGCAACAAAATTAGGTTATATGACTGGTAACTAATATTTGACCATTAAATATTATGACATTAGTACTCAACATTAGACATTTCACTCTATTCCCTTTTTTTTTTTTTTAAGAATTAAGGCTTTTCATCTTTTAATTTGCAATATCTAATGGGGACATCCATTCCATTTAGTCAGTAAAGAGTGACTTATGTTTATGAGGGTAATAATTTGCTAAGCGCTGACATTATGGCAGCTCTGTGCTGAGCCCCGCATGTAGGACGAGTTATCTAAATGAGACTCAGCCTCTACCTTCTAGTGCTTACCATCTGCCGAGTACCGAACCACATGAGGTTGCCAAGAGTCAACCATGGTTTACTTCGAGGGCAGCAATTTCATATGGTTCAACCTAATAACAGGGCTATGTAGTAAATGACACAGAATGACAAAGAATGCTCAAACTACTGCACAATTGCTCTCATCTCACACGCTAGCAAAGTAATGCTCAAAATTCTCCTAGCCAGGCTTCAACAGAATGTGGACTGAGAACTTCCAGATGTTCAAGCTGGATTTAGAAAAGGCAGAGGAACCAGAAATCAAATTGCCAACATCTGTTGGACCATTGAAAAAGCAAGAGAGTTCCAGAAAAACATCTACTTCTGCTTTATTGACTATACCAAAGCCTTTGACTGTGTGGATCACAACAAACTGTGGAAAATTCTTCATGAGATGGGAATACCAGACCACCTGTCTTGCCTCCTGAGATATTTGTAATGCAGGTCAAGAAGGAACAGTTAGAACTAGACATGGAACAACAGATTGGTTCCAAATCGAGAAAAGAGTACGTCAAGACTATATATTGTCACCCTGCTTATTTGACTTATATGCAGAGTACATCATAAGAAATGCCAGGCTAGATAAAGCACAAGCTGGAATGAAGAGTGCTGAGAGAAATATCAATAACCTCAGATATGCAGATGACACCACCCTTATGGCAGAAAGCAAAAAAGAACTAAAGAGCCTCTTGATGGAAGTGAAAGAGGAGAGTGAAAAAGTTGACTTAAAACTCAACATTCAGAAAATGAAGATCATGGCATCTGGTCCCATCACCTCATGGCAAGGAGATGGGGAGACAATGGAAACAGTGTCAGACTTTATTTTGGTGGGCTCCAAAATCACTGCAGACGGTGACCGCAGCCATGAGATTAAAAAACGCTTGCTCCTTGGAAGAAAAGCTATGACCAACCTAGACAGCATATTAAAAGGCAGAGAATTACTTTGCCAACAAAGGTCCGTCTAGTCAAAGCTATGGTTTATCCAGCAGTCATGTATGGATGTTAAGAGTTGGACTATAAAGAAAGCTGAGTACTGAAGAATTGATATTTTTGAACTATGGTGTTGGAGAAGACTCTTGAGAGTCCCTTGGACTGCAAGGAGATCCAATCAGTCCATCCTAAAGAAAATAAGTTCTGAATATTTATTGGAAGGACTGATGTTGAACCTGAAACTCAAATACTTAGGCCACCTAAAGAACTGACTCATTGGAAAATTCCCTGATGCTGGGAAAGATTGAAGGTGGGAGGAGAAGGGGATGACAGAGGATGAGATGGTTGGATGGTATCACCAACTCAATAGACATGAGTTTGAGTAAGCCCCAGTTGTTGGTGATGGACAGGGAGGCCTGGTGTGCTGCAGTCCATGGCAAAGAGTTGCACATGCCTGAGCAACTGAACTGAACTGAACTGTAGTAAATGATTACACAAACGGAAGTACAATTATAATCTGAGATTATAGGCCCTCGAGAAATATACAGGGTTCTATGCAAACAAACAAACAAGGAAAACAGAAGACTGAATATAAATCCTTTCAGGATGTGTTGGGGAAAAGCTACTTCTCCAGCCCTATGTAGCTCCTCAAGTAGAGAGGATTCTGTTAATGAAACAGCCCTGCCCTCTGCCCTCCCTCTCCACTGGTGAGTTAGGGAGAGAACTTTTGCTGAGCCCACTGTTTCTTTCTCCTTCCTCTTAGGAGGCCCCACCATATAAACATCTGCTTGGCTTGTTCTTCCATGCTTAAGTTTCTCTTTGTCTTTTTGGCAAAATATGCATAAGGAAGGCTTTGACCACTGTGAAGTAGAAATGGACCATTTTGACCATTTCAATGACCAATTCAATGGCTTTAGTACCTTCACATTCTCATGCAACCATCATCATCATCTTGAGAAGGAAAGTTAAAATTTTGCTAACTATAAGCAATAGGCCCTTATCTCATGGAATGAGGCCTTTAGGCTCACTCAGGCAGCAAACTTATATCTCAGGCCTCCAGGCCGACCCCCTCAGGGACCCCCTAGAGAGGCTGTTTGTTTTTCCCTCAGGGACTTTCCAGGAGAATGTTTTTCCGAGAATTAGCTAACCGTTGAAATGTGGTAATGTGGTCCGATCAGCCGTTTCAACCTGATAAGCATATAAACCTATCCACGTACAGGTCAAAACCTGCCCACCAATCGGGTGCTCCCCACCCTACCTGCACCTGTTTGTAACTCTTATGCTTAAATACTGCTCTGTAACCACTGTTCGGGGTTTGTTCCTCCTCGTAGGTGACTGAACCCTGGCACACTGGCTTAATAAATCCTCTTGCTGTTTGCATCGAATCCGAGTCTTGGTGGTCGTTGGAGCGACGGGTCCCAGGAAAAGGCCGTGAGGTCTAACAATCTGTCCCCAGAAACTTCATCTTCCCAAACTGAAACTCTGTCTCCATTAAATAACTCCTCATTCTTCCCCCTCCCTCAGACCCTGGCAACCACCATTCCACTTCCTGTCTTTATGAGTTTGACTATTTTAGAGGCCTCATATAAGTGAAATCACACAGTATCTGTCTTTTTGTGACTAGCTATTTTCCATAGCATAATATCCTCAAAGTTCATCCATGTTATGCCAGATGTCAGAATTCTCTTTAATTGTAAGGCTGAAAAACATGCCATTGTGTGTGTCTGTATATATATACATGTATATATATACACAAAATCATATTTTCATTATCTATTCAGCCATCGATAGATACTCGGGTTGACTTTCCCTTTTGGCTAGTGCAGTTAATGCTGCTCTGAATGTGGGTGTGCAAATATCTGTCTGAATTCCTGCTTTCAAGCTTTGAGGGGTGGACTGGCAATTCTATTTTTAAGTTTCTGAGGAACTATCATGTTGTTTTACACAGTGGCTACACCATTTTACATGACCACCGTCAAAGCACAAGCATTTCAATTTTCCCACAAACTCACCAACTCTTGATTTCTCTTTTTTGATTATAGTCATTCTAATAGATATGAAGTGTTATCCCATTGCAGTTTTGATTTGCATTGTTATTAGTGATGTTCAGCATCTTTTTATGTGCTTATTGACCAGCTGTATGTCTTCTCTGCAGAAATGTCTATTCAATCCTCTACCCATTTTTTAATCATGTTATCTGTTTGTTGTTCAGTTGTAGGAATTCTTTATATATTCTGGATATTAACTTCTTATCAGATACGTGATTTGCACATAATTTATCCACTCCATGGATTGTTTTTAACTCTTTGCTAGTGTCCTTTGATGCACAAAAGTTTTTTGGTTTTGTTTTTGCTTTACATATATTTATTTATTTGGCTCTGTCAGACCTCTCTGCCCTGCAGCCTATGGGATCTTAGTTCCCAGGCTAGGAATCAGAACATACATCCCCTGCATTGCAAGGCAGATTCTTAACCAGTGGATCACCAGAGGCGTCCCTGAAAGTTTTTTATTTTGATGTAGTCCAGCTTATCTATGTTTTACTTGTTGCTTGTGCTTTGGCATTATGCTTTAAGTTTTAAAGAGGCAGGCCTACCACTGGGATCTTGTGAGGTCAAGGGCTACCTGTGAGCTTAGTTAATTTTGGGTTTAATATCAAGAATCTCACTCAACCACAGAAACAGGCTATATTTTCCAACATTAGATTTTCCAGCTTAACAAAAGTGGTATTTTGATCTTTATCAGAATTAATCTTTGCCCTTTTCTTAACTTATCTGGTGCTAATTTATTCCCTTCTCATGATACCAAAATGATGCTTGGGAGAAGGTAATTAGAGGATGACACCTGCAGGGTGCAGAGAAGTCAACTAACTGAGGAGAGAAAAGAATGGAGGGAAAAGAATATACAAATGCCCCGAAGTAGCAGAAACGTGATGTCATTCAGCTAATGAAAAAAAAAATAAGGGGGCTGGAAAAAGTCAAGAAAAGAAAGCAAAGAGAACGGAATGAGATGAAGTTCTGGCCAGGAGTATAGCCAGACCATCAGCAGGATCTCCTAGGTATCATGTCTCCCCTTGACCAGAAAGAACTAAGCCTGTTCTCTGGGATTCCTGGAGCCTTTTACTCTTTACCTATTCTCATTCCTAAGTACAAATAATGGAATTGTTAGGGGAAGCACACTGATTGAAACCCCCCACCCTGGCCAGGCACCATAGTAACCATGTGCATGAGTTGTTTTATGACAGGAGATCCTGATAAGGAATACAGAACTAATAAGCCACCACCAACCGGAAGAGTTTGGGAAAGGTCTAAAGGAGACACCGCGTGTCCGTCCACTTCCCAGAGTCCCTCTCGCTAGCATCCATCTTGGCTGAGCTATGCGTGCGCCACCAGGAAAGACTCTGAATTAGAATGATTGGCCAAAGACCACCCGGAAACTAATCCCATCACCATAAAGCCTGAGACTGTAAGCCACGTGGCAGAGCAGTTCTCCTGGGTTCCCTTACCCTGCTGCTCTCCACCGGGGCACCCTTTCCCAATAAAAGCTCTTGCTTTGTCAGCACATGTGTCTCCTCGGACAATTCATTTCCAAGTGTTAGACAAGAGCCCAGTTTCAGGCCCTGGAAGGACTCCACCTTCCTGCAACAGAATCATCATATTTCCCCCTGAAGTTGAGGATTCTTATTCAATAATTTAGATAATCACATCATTTTCTTGCCACCAAAGCCTTAGGTCAGAAATGCTTTACCTGGGTAAAAAAAAACTCCCTATGTCAAAAATGGGGGCGGGGAGAATCATTAAAAAGGCAACGCAAATAAAACTAACAAAATGCTTTCTTGGAGGGGAAATTTCCCACTCTCAAAGGCATCAGAATTCTCGTCTCTCTAAAATTGTCCAAAAAACTTTAAAAGAAGGTCTCCCCAAGATGCATTTGGCCCTTGGAAATAAAACCACTTTCTCCTAGTTCTTGGAAAGGGGCGAAAGAGGGGGAAGACATTAATAACAACAATACTGCTCCCTGAGCGCCTCAGTCAACCCACAGAACCAGGACCACACAGAGATCCATCATCGCACTGAATGCTCATCACTTCCCTAGGAGGGCGGGTACCACCAGGAGCCCTATTTTGCATATGAGAACGCCAAGGCATGAAAGAGGTAAAATGAATTCCCACACCAAGGCAGAGTAGAAAGATTAAAAGCCAGGTTTGTCTGATGCCAGGATTCATGTTTCTAATAATTTGGACAAAAGCCTTATTTGCATAAATTCTATTCCAGAGAATAAACTAGGCAGCTTCAGCTGGCTTAGAAAAAAGGCTCTTCCCTAAATATGAGATTTTCATGTTGATTTGTCCTTTTACCTAGCGACCTCCAACCCCTGACGGCACATCTCAAGATGAAGCACCAAGTTCTGCTGAGAGAAAGGAAGATGGACAAACAGCTAAGAAGGTGGATCTAGAGGGACAAGATAGGAGGTGAAGGAAAGAAAGAAGGGAAGAGGTGTTGTCCCTGTCCCCAGAGAGTGTCTGTTCTAATTGAAGCTAATTAGCCCGAATTCCTTTTTTCATCCAGACATTTGCTTCTCCCAAAATGCAAAAGCAGAGTTAAAGAGAGAGATTTAAAAATAAGAGTAACTCTGTCTCACTGATTCATTCTTTGACATAATTTTATGGAGTAGCTGCTCTGTGGCAGGCACTGTTCTAGGTATTTAAGGCAGAGGAACCAGAGATCAAATTGCCAACATCTGCTGGATCATGGAAAAAGCAAGAGAGTTCCAGAAAAACATCTATTTCTGCTTTCTTGACTATGCCAAACTCTTTGACTGTGTGGATCACAATAAACTGTGGAAAATTCTGAAAGAGATGGGAATACCAGACCACCTGACCTGCCTCTTGAGAAATCTGTATGCAGGTTAGGAAGCAACAGTTAGAACTGCACATGGAACAACAGACGGGTTCCAAATAGGAAAAGGAGTACGTCAAGGCTGTATATTGTCACCCTGCTTATTGAACTTACATGCAGAGTACATCATGAGAAACACTGGGCTGGATGAAGCACAAGCTGGAATCAAGATTGCCAGGAGAAATATCAATAGCCTCAGATATGCAGATGACACGACCCTTATGGCAGAAAGGGAAGAGGAACTAAAAAGCCTCTTGATGAAAGTGAAAGAGGAGAGTGAAAAAGTTGGCTTAAAGCTCAACATTCAGAAAACGAAGATTATGGCATCTGGTCTCATCACTTTATGGGAAATAGATGGGGAAACAGTGGAAACAGTGTCAGACTGTATTTTTTTGGGCTCCAAAATCACTGCAGATGGTGACTGCAGCCATGAAATTAAAAGACGCTTACTCCTTGGAAGAAAAGTTATGACCAACCTAGATAGTATATTCAAAAGCAGAGACATTACTTTGCCTACTAAGGTCCATCTAGTCAAGGCTATGGTTTTTCCAGTGGTCATGTATGGATGTGAGAGTTGGACTGTGAAGAAGGCTGAGCACTGAACAATTGATGCTTTTGAACTGTGGTGTTGGAGAAGACTCTTGAGAGTCCCTTGGACTGCAAGGAGACC
>SJYX01015097.1:130954-147111 GCA_006410675.1 Oreotragus oreotragus | reverse complement strand
CTGGAGAATCCCCAAGACAGAGGAGCCTGGCAGGCTACAGTATCTGGAGTCACAAAGAGTGGGACATGACTAAGCAACTAAGCATGGCACAGCACATTCTGTAAATGGGCTTTCCAGGTGGCACTAGTGGTGAAGAATCTGCTACCAATGCAAGAAACACAGGTTTGATCCCTTGATCAGGAAGATCCCCTGGAGGAAGAAATGACAACCCACTTCAGTATTCTTCCCAGGAAAATCCCATGAACAGAAGAGTTTGGTTGGCAGGGATAGCACAGAGTCAGACACAACTGAGCATGCATACAGCACACAGTCTGTATATGAGGAGACACTGATAAAGAATAAACTTAGTAAACTCAATGAGCTTACAATATTTTGAGAGACACTGGGCCAAACTTGCCTGTTACTCCAGGTTTTTCTTGACTTCCTACTTTCTCATTCCAGTCCCCTATAATGAAAAAGACAACTTTTTTGGATGTTAATTCTAAAAGGTCTTATAGGTCTNTAAAGAATAAACTTAGTAAACTCAATGAGCTTACAATATTTTGAGAGACACTGGGCCAAACTTGCCTGTTACTCCAGGTTTTTCTTGACTTCCTACTTTCTCATTCCAGTCCCCTATAATGAAAAAGACAACTTTTTTGGATGTTAATTCTAAAAGGTCTTATAGGTCTTCATAGAACAATTCACCTTCAGCTTCTTCACTGTTACTGGTTGGGGCATAGACTTGAATTACCGTGATAGTGAATGGTTTGCCTTGGAAATGAACAGAGATCATTCTATCGTTTTTGAGACTGCATCCAAGTACTGAATTTCGGACTCTTTTGTTGACCAGGATGACTACTCCATTTCTTCTAAGGGATTCCTGCCCACAGTAGTAGATAGTATAATGTTTATCTGAGTTAAATTCACCCATTCCAGTCCATTTTAGTTCGCTGATTCCTAGAATGTTGACATCCACTCTAGGCACTCTAGCCATCTCCTGTTTGACCACTTCCAATTTGCCTTGATTCATGGACCTGACATTCCAGGTTCCTAAGCAATATTGCTCTTTACAGCACTGGACCTTGCTTCTATCACCAGCCACATCCACAGCTGGGTATTGTTTTTGCTTAGGCTCCATCCCTTCATTTCTGGAGTTATTTTTCCACTGATCTCCAGTAGCATAAGGGGCACCTACCAACCTGGGGAGCTCCTCTTTCAGTATCCTATCATTTTGCCTTTTCATACTGTTCATGGGGTTCTCAAGGCAAAAATACTGCAGTGGTTTGCCATTCCCTTCTCCAGTGGACCACATTCTGTCAGAACTCTCCACCATGACCCACCCATGGCTTAGTTTCATTGAATTAGATAAGGCTGTGGTCCGTGTGATTAGACTGACTAGTTTTCTGTGATTATGGTTTCTGTGTGTGTGCCATCTGATGCCCTCTCCCAACACCTACAGTCTTACTTGGGTTTCTCTTACCTTGGACATGGGGTATCTCTTCATGGCTGCTCCAGCAAAGAGCAGCTCCTGCTCCTTACCTTGGACGGGGAGTATCTTCTCACTGCCACCCCCTGACCTTGAACATGGAGTAGCTCCTCTCAGCCCTCCTGCACCCACACAGCCACAGCTCCTTGGACATGGCGTTGCTCCTCAAATTTGGCCTTGGAATACGGAATGAGGCAGGGCAAAGACTAATAGAGTTTTACCAAGAGAATGCACTGGTCATAGCAAACACTCTCTTCAAACAACACAAGAGAAGACNAAGGGTGGTGTCATCTGCATATCTGAGGTTATTGATATTTCTCCCGGCAATCTTGATTCCAGCTTGTGTTTCCTCCAGTCCAGCGTTTCTCATGATGTACTCTGCATACAAATTAAATAAGCAGGGTGACAATATACGCCTTGACGTACTCCTTTTCCTATTTGGAACCAGTCTGTTGTTCCATGTCCATTTCTAACTGTTGCTTCCTGACCTGCATACAAGTTTCTCAAGAGGCAGGTCAGGTGGTCTGGTAGTCCCATCTCTTTCAGAATTTTCCACAGTTTATTGTGACCCACACAAATCATGAACTCCTTATTGCCAAATTCAGATTTAAATAGAAGAAAGTAGGGGAAACCACTAGACCATTCAGGTATGACCTAAATCAAGTCCCTTATGATTATACAGTGGAAGTGAGAAATAGATTTAAGAGCCTAGATCTGATAGATAGAGTGCCTGATGCACTATGGAATGAGGTTCATGACATTGTACAGGAGACAGGGATCAAGACCATCCTCATGGAAAAGAAATGCAAAAAGACAAAATGGCTGTCTGGGGAAGCCTTAGAAATAGCTGTGAAGAGAAGAGAAGTGAAAAGCAAAGGAGAAAAGGAAAGATACAAGCATCTGAATGCAGAGTTCCAAAGAATAGCAAGAAGAGATAAGACAGCCTTCACTGCCTAACAGTCATTAAAATAAACATAAAACTCTGAAAGGTTTTGAACCTAACCCAGGATGGTTAGGTCCCTGCGCTGCAGGAGACCCTGCTCTAATGTAAGTGACTGCTTTCCCGTTCCCCATGGGGTTGGCTGAATGGATGGTGCTGCCCAGAGAGACTACAGGAAGCTTGACATTTATCACTAGGATTGAGAGTCCAGGACTTCTGGCAAATCTACCCGAGCAGTATGTCTTCTTCCTTATTCAGTCATCAGCCGAGTCCCAGAGCTTCTTTGTTGGTAGTGCACGCACAGCTACTCCTTGGGTTGTGGACACAACTGCCCTTCCCTGCATTTCCCCAAATGCTCTGTAGGCTTAACATCTATTTCCTGTTAAGAAGCAGAATTCAAAGCCTCTTCTACCCTCTCTATTTCCTCTACCCCAGACTAACAGACTGACAGACTTATCAAATAAACAGACAAGCAAACAAATCTAAGACTTACCCCCACCCCCTAAAAAAGGAAGGGGGAACTTGGAGATAGAGACAATGTGGTCCAGGAGATATTTTCCTTTGCTTGCAGTTAAAGCGATGAGCAAATTTATTTACACAGCTATATCCACCTAAGGACTACTCTCACACCACAAAGATATAAATGCTGCAAAAAATCTACTTTCTCTCTCTGTACAGAAAGTCCTGTAAACAGACCTGCTGTGAATGCAAAGCAGGACACCCAACTGGAAGGACAAAGGGCTTTGGAGGAAGCTGAGGAGGAGATGCTACACATTCCTGCCCGGAACCCTCCCCCTCCTCATCCCCTCTCCCCTCCCTTCTCATCCCCTCCTCCCCTTCTTCCCTTTTCTGTATCTATCTCTGTCTCAGTCTCTCTCCTCATCCCTCTTCTTCCTTTCTACCACTCTGGGAAGAGGTGGATGAGTAGACAGCCAAACTTTCACAGCCTGGAGAATCCTGGCTAGAGCTCCAGAGGTGCTGTGCTGGAACAAAAAAGCCACTGCTCTGGTTTCCCCTGCACTAAGGGAGCTGCTCCTGGCACCCCTGATTTTCCACCCGAGAAGTGGGCAGGCCACGGAACATCATCGCAGAGCATTCAGTCATAAACCCTCCTGCTTAATACAGTCGGCTGAACTAGATAATCAATTAATTAATAAGTGGCGCTGCTTAGACTAATACATATGCCGACACAGCAAGAAGCTGCAAGAGGACAAGGGAAATGCAGAAAGCGAAGAGGCCCCCTCTGCAAAAGGAGAGTATTTACTCTGAGCATGGCAGAAGTTCAGTAAACATCTGCTTATTCAGAATATGAGCAACCAGGGAGCTTGAAACAAGCAGAAAGGTTCCTTGGAATTTTAAAAGAGCCGTTGATGCTCTTAGCCACAAGATGCTCAAACCATATCAGATCTTGAAGTGCTCTCTGAATCAAAAGATTTCTTTGCCCCTGTGGAGTTTTTAGAATAAAGTGGGTTCCAACTTACTGAAAATTAACTCTAAAGGTATTGCTCTGGAGCAGCTCTCAGTTAATGTGGATATTCTGTCCACCAAATAATCCACTTGTCAATTGTGAGGCATGAAGGGGGTGGGGAGAAAAGGTGGGAGAAACAGGCTGTAAATCATCGCATTGGGTTCATGCCAGAAAAGCTGTGTTACAGTTTATGCACTGAACCTGGAGTTTAGAAAAGTGGGTGGGACCCCTGGTTCTTCATTAACCAGAGGTGCATTTGGGCAAGCTTCTGAGAGCCTCCCAGGTGGCTCAGAGGTAAAGAACCCTGCTGCCAATGCAGAAGATCTAAGAGATGCGGGTTCGATCCTTGGGTTGGGCAAATCCCCTGGAGGAGGACATGGCAACCCACTCCAGTGTTCTTGCCCGAAGAATCTCAGGGACAGAGAGTCTAGCGTGTTGCAAAGAGTCAGACATGACCGAAGAGACTCAGCACACATACACACACGCACTGAGATCATCCGTTGAATAAGGGGAAAATGTCATTTTCACAAAGTGGCTGTGAGGATGAAATAAAAAAGGCTGTGTGCTATTATATTATAACATATTACATATGTTTCTATGTTAGGTATCAGATATCATCAGATATTACATATATAATATATATCAGATAATATAAAGTATTCAAGTGCAAGGAATAATTGCCTTCATTTATAACAACACACACTCAGGTTAGAGTTATTTCCTCATTCTCCATCTCCTCTCTCCTTCCCCCCCTCTCCCTACTAGGGAGCATAATAATATTCGTGATAACTATTACTCATGGAAATTCATCGCATTGGGTTCATGCCAGAAAAGCTGTGTTACAGTTTATGCACTGAACCTGGAGTTTAGAAAAGTGGGTGGGACCCCTGGTTCTTCATTAACCAGAGGTGCATTTGGGCAAGCTTCTGAGAGCCTCCCAGGTGGCTCAGAGGTAAAGAACCCTGCTGCCAATGCAGAAGATCTAAGAGATGCGGGTTCGATCCTTGGGTTGGGCAAATCCCCTGGAGGAGGACATGGCAACCCACTCCAGTGTTCTTGCCCGAAGAATCTCAGGGACAGAGAGTCTAGCGTGTTGCAAAGAGTCAGACATGACCGAAGAGACTCAGCACACATACACACACGCACTGAGATCATCCGTTGAATAAGGGGAAAATGTCATTTTCACAAAGTGGCTGTGAGGATGAAATAAAAAAGGCTGTGTGCTATTATATTATAACATATTACATATGTTTCTATGTTATGTATCAGATATCATCAGATATTATATATATAATATATATCAGATAATATAAAGTATTCAAGTGCAAGGAATAATTGCCTTCATTTATAACAACACACACTCAGGTTAGAGTTATTTCCTCATTCTCCATCTCCTCTCTCCTTCCCCCCCTCTCCCTACTAGGGAGCATAATAATATTCGTGATAACTATTACTCATGGAAATTACATCTTTCCACTAGATCATACAGAATAAATTTCACCGACAGCCATTAAAATATTTCAGAGAATATGCCTCCTATAAAAATGTTATTAATCACTATTTTATTTCAAGATGTTGGTCTAAGAGAGGAAAGAAGCTAGACTTTAACATTTTGTGAGGTAGTTTTGTGCAAGATGGATTTCATTAGACTTAGTCCACTCCTTTCAAACTAGCAACAAATGAAGAAAGGAAGGAAAAGTCGGATATCCATGAAATATCTATCGAGCAATTAAGCTGAGACCAAGATCTCTACTGTATTCATAAAGATTATAATAAGTTAAAAAGAGAAAGTCTTGCCCACAAACTCTATATCTACTCGTGACAAGTTTACCTTCTGCTTAGTCTCAAGGAATGGAAATGTTTTGAAATTTTTTCCTCTTATTCCTTTAGAAGGAATAAGAGGAAATTTATCCTCTTAGTCCTTTTGGAATGGGCATCTGATATCAATAGTATCAATAAGATAGACAGGTACAGAGATGGATTTTTTTCAAACAGATTCTTTCTCCTGTTCATAAGGGGACCCAGACAAAGAGACCTCAGAAGAGAAATGTGCAAATATGGCTGATGTAGAAGGAACCTAAAAATAATCTTACCTTACTTTCTCAGTTTTAAAAAATGGTGGGTGTGTGTGCTCAATTGTGTCTGACTCTTTGCGAGCCTTTGGATTGTAGCCCAACAGGCTTCTCTGTCCATGGGATTTTCTGGGCAAGAATACTGGAGTGGGTTGCCATTTCCTCCTCCAGGGAATCTTCCTCACCCAGGGATTAAACCTGCATCTCCTGTGCCTCCTGCATTGGAGGCAGGTTCTTTACCGTTGAGCCACTGGGGAAGCCTTAAAAGATAAACCACATTAAAAAAAACTTATTTGCCCTCAGTCACAAAGCCAGTTTTGCAACTGTTTATAATAATAGCAAACATGCATTTGTTGTTCAGTCGCGAAGTTGCATCTGACTCTGTGACCACATGGACTGGAGCCCACCAGGCTCCTCTGTCCATGGAATTTCTCCAGGCAAGGATACTAGAGTGGGTTGCCATTTCCTTCTCCAGGGGATCTTCCCAACCCAGGGACTGAATCTGAGTCTCTTGCATTAACAGGTGGATTCTTTACCACTGAGCCACCAGGGAACCCAAACATTCATTAGGCCCCTACAATATACCAGGTTTTGCATTAAGCTCTCTATGTGTGATATCTCATTACATCTTCCCAGAACAATCAGAAAGCCAGTCTTACTGATAAGGAAACTGAAGCTCAGACAAGTGAAGTAGCTGGTAAGGTGCAGAGACAGATCTGAAAAGTACACTGAGCTACAAGGAACCCAAGACTCTTGGTTTCCAATCTAGTACAAACTCTCTCTAGACTTTAATCTGAATTTTTTATTTAAAAAGTTTCATTCATTCCAGTGGTAATTGGAAAATTCCTTCTTTTTAATGAACACGTGGAAAAATAATTACCTCCCCAAATTGTGCATTCCCTTTCTTCTAGTGCAGTCTACTGCAAGCATGGAAGACTAGCTCAGCTGGGGCTGGGCTGCCCCATAAATAAATCATGTCCAGGTTGAGCTGGTATGGCTGTTGCTGTATATATAATAGAAACAGCAGTGTCAAAAAGCAACCACGCTCTCTTCCATGAGAGCATGTTTCCAAATTGCCCTTGATAGGTTATGAGCAGAGCATTTCAAAGGGATGTGCTAAATATCAGCATAAGTGCTTTGAAAGGGTGCCTTTCCATTTCCTGGCACTTTGATATCTTCCACTTCCATTTGGTTTTGCCTTGACTACCAGAAGGAAGGAAGCCAAGAGCAACTCCTGGGGCAGCTGGTCTGGTTGCAGGGTGACTCTCCTGACCTCTTAATGTGAGCAGAACAGAACTATGAGTTAATGAGGTACATGGTCTCAGAGGTTGAGAGATGTGGGTTCAGATCTTGGCTCTAGCATTTCCCAGCCACGTGGCCCTAGGCAATTTTCTTAGCTTCACAGTTTTTCAACTGTGGAATAAGGATAATAATGCTCTCCTCCAGAGACTGCAGTGAGGGTTAAATAGGTGTGTTAATAAGTGTGTTTGTTCACTATTCATTACATATGAGACCCCATTAAGCACTGAACATGTATGTATTACATTTGGCCTTGTATAGAATCTGCTAGCATTGCAGGGGACCTGAATTCTATCTCTGAGTTGGGAAAATCCCCTGGAGAAGGGAATGGCTGCCCACACCAGTATTCTTGCCTGGAAAATTCCATGGACAGAGGAGCCTGGTGGGCTACAGTCCCCGGGGTTGCAGAGTCAGACACGGCTAAACGACTAACACTTTCACGATCCCCACTGGAGCTCTACAAGGTCAAGGGACTGTCCCGAGGCACAGAGGGCATCAGGACAGAAGTCTACATCTTCTAGCTGAAGCCCACGGCACACTGACAAGCTGGGCAAGCGCTTACAAGACACACTGTCGAAATAAGACAGATCCTGTCCATCTCCCCTACTCCACCCTGGTCTCCTAAGACAGGGCTTCTCAAACTTTACTATGCACACGAATCACCCAGAGACTTTGTTAAATGCAGATTCTGATTCAGCACATCTGGGGTGGGAACTGAGCTCCTGCATATCTAACAAGCATCCTGCATATCTAACATAGCTGCTGGTGTGTAGACAACACTTTGAACAGCAAGGATGTGAGAGGGTCCTTCGGTTCCCTCATGGGTTCTCTCTCTGCCTCCTGAGACTCAAGCAGCTTCTAAGGCTGTAGCATTGAGACTGGGGATTATTTCCACTTTTTTTATCTCTTTGGAAAGAGTGAGATTTTCCAAAACAAACCTGCCTCCCACCAATTCCAGCCTCACTATAAAGATTATAATAAGTTAAAAAGAGAAAGTCTTGCCCACAAACTCTATATCTACTCGTGACAAGTTTACCTTCTGCTTAGTCTCAAGGAATGGAAATGTTTTGAAATTTTTTCCTCTTATTCCTTTAGAAGGAATAAGAGGAAATTTATCCTCTTAGTCCTTTTGGAATGGGCATCTGATATCAATAGTATCAATAAGATAGACAGGTACAGAGATGGATTTTTTTCAAACAGATTCTTTCTCCTGTTCATAAGGGGACCCAGACAAAGAGACCTCAGAAGAGAAATGTGCAAATATGGCTGATGTAGAAGGAACCTAAAAATAATCTTACCTTATTTTTGGAATGGGCATCTGATATCAATAGTATCAATAAGATAGACAGGTACAGAGATGGATTTTTTTCAAACAGATTCTTTCTCCTGTTCATAAGGGGACCCAGACAAAGAGACCTCAGAAGAGAAATGTGCAAATATGGCTGATGTAGAAGGAACCTAAAAATAATCTTACCTTACTTTCTCAGTTTTAAAAAATGGTGGGTGTGTGTGCTCAATTGTGTCTGACTCTTTGCGAGCCTTTGGATTGTAGCCCAACAGGCTTCTCTGTCCATGGGATTTTCTGGGCAAGAATACTGGAGTGGGTTGCCATTTCCTCCTCCAGGGAATCTTCCTCACCCAGGGATTAAACCTGCATCTCCTGTGCCTCCTGCATTGGAGGCAGGTTCTTTACCGTTGAGCCACTGGGGAAGCCTTAAAAGATAAACCACATTAAAAAAAACTTATTTGCCCTCAGTCACAAAGCCAGTTTTGCAACTGTTTATAATAATAGCAAACATGCATTTGTTGTTCAGTCGTGAAGTTGCATCTGACTCTGTGACCACATGGACTGGAGCCCACCAGGCTCCTCTGTCCATGGAATTTCTCCAGGCAAGGATACTAGAGTGGGTTGCCATTTCCTTCTCCAGGGGATCTTCCCAACCCAGGGACTGAATCTGAGTCTCTTGCATTAACAGGTGGATTCTTTACCACTGAGCCACCAGGGAACCCAAACATTCATTAGGCCCCTACAATATACCAGGTTTTGCATTAAGCTCTCTATGTGTGATATCTCATTACATCTTCCCAGAACAATCAGAAAGCCAGTCTTACTGATAAGGAAACTGAAGCTCAGACAAGTGAAGTAGCTGGTAAGGTGCAGAGACAGATCTGAAAAGTACACTGAGCTACAAGGAACCCAAGACTCTTGGTTTCCAATCTAGTACAAACTCTCTCTAGACTTTAATCTGAATTTTTTATTTAAAAAGTTTCATTCATTCCAGTGGTAATTGGAAAATTCCTTCTTTTTAATGAACACGTGGAAAAATAATTACCTCCCCAAATTGTGCATTCCCTTTCTTCTAGTGCAGTCTACTGCAAGCATGGAAGACTAGCTCAGCTGGGGCTGGGCTGCCCCATAAATAAATCATGTCCAGGTTGAGCTGGTATGGCTGTTGCTGTATATATAATAGAAACAGCAGTGTCAAAAAGCAACCACGCTCTCTTCCATGAGAGCATGTTTCCAAATTGCCCTTGATAGGTTATGAGCAGAGCATTTCAAAGGGATGTGCTAAATATCAGCATAAGTGCTTTGAAAGGGTGCCTTTCCATTTCCTGGCACTTTGATATCTTCCACTTCCATTTGGTTTTGCCTTGACTACCAGAAGGAAGGAAGCCAAGAGCAACTCCTGGGGCAGCTGGTCTGGTTGCAGGGTGACTCTCCTGACCTCTTAATGTGAGCAGAACAGAACTATGAGTTAATGAGGTACATGGTCTCAGAGGTTGAGAGATGTGGGTTCAGATCTTGGCTCTAGCATTTCCCAGCCACGTGGCCCTAGGCAATTTTCTTAGCTTCACAGTTTTTCAACTGTGGAATAAGGATAATAATGCTCTCCTCCAGAGACTGCAGTGAGGGTTAAATAGGTGTGTTAATAAGTGTGTTTGTTCACTATTCATTACATATGAGACCCCATTAAGCACTGAACATGTATGTATTACATTTGGCCTTGTATAGAATCTGCTAGCATTGCAGGGGACCTGAATTCTATCTCTGAGTTGGGAAAATCCCCTGGAGAAGGGAATGGCTGCCCACACCAGTATTCTTGCCTGGAAAATTCCATGGACAGAGGAGCCTGGTGGGCTACAGTCCCCGGGGTTGCAGAGTCAGACACGGCTAAACGACTAACACTTTCACGATCCCCACTGGAGCTCTACAAGGTCAAGGGACTGTCCCGAGGCACAGAGGGCATCAGGACAGAAGTCTACATCTTCTAGCTGAAGCCCACGGCACACTGACAAGCTGGGCAAGCGCTTACAAGACACACTGTCGAAATAAGACAGATCCTGTCCATCTCCCCTACTCCACCCTGGTCTCCTAAGACAGGGCTTCTCAAACTTTACTATGCACACGAATCACCCAGAGACTTTGTTAAATGCAGATTCTGATTCAGCACATCTGGGGTGGGAACTGAGCTCCTGCATATCTAACAAGCATCCTGCATATCTAACATAGCTGCTGGTGTGTAGACAACACTTTGAACAGCAAGGATGTGAGAGGGTCCTTCGGTTCCCTCATGGGTTCTCTCTCTGCCTCCTGAGACTCAAGCAGCTTCTAAGGCTGTAGCATTGAGACTGGGGATTATTTCCACTTTTTTTATCTCTTTGGAAAGAGTGAGATTTTCCAAAACAAACCTGCCTCCCACCAATTCCAGCCTCACCAGCAACATCATTATCAAACACATACACACACATACTCCATCTCTCTCTCTCTCTCTCAGCCTCCTTTAAACTTTTATGTCTTTCTTGCATGTGATTATTATGCACATTTCACATTGGATCATTCCAATGTCAAATGAAAAACTCAAATTGTTACTAGGCATCTTTAACTCCAAAAGGAGAACTCTACCATTAGGCAAAATGCAGAAGCACCAGCAATTTAGAGGTAAATAATGACTTAAGTAAAGATAATGAGCCTGAAGGTATTGGTTATACATAAATCATTTGCAAAATAGCCCCTTTTCCTCTCTCAAATTTAAACCCAGGAGCAGTATTTCAGGGGTTCACTATAAAGGGGACCTCTTTAGCCAGCTCCTGATTTCATGGCTATGACCCTTCCTGTCCAGCCAAGAGCCACTTTGCCCAGCTACGGTTGGCTGTCCCTGACCCTTTTGTCTTAAGAATCACTCATAGCAAACTCTGAAGGTCTGTGGGGCAAAGAAATACTACCAATTCAACCCCAGAGTCTCAACTCAAAACCATCCCTTTAACAGGTCTTGTCCTGACAGCCTCGTAAAACCATAGAATATGACTCCTCTTTCTTTTATACTGGAAGTGTCAGGAGCCTCTCTGGCCATTTATTTGACAGAGAGGTTGCTAAATGTTATGGCAAACGGCCACATCAATCCAGACAACAGCTGAGCACCGGTGTCTGTTGCAAACCCTGAGACCTCACCAACCTGCAAGGAAAAGTTTTCCTGACCTCTGTGCTGTGGTCTGCATGAACACAAACAGGAAGGTCAGGTGGTGCAGTGGGTTCTGACCTGGAGGTGAGAGGTGTCCTCTCTTAGCTTTGACTGTGCTGCTAAGTTGTGGGACCTTGGGGAAATCAATCCATCTCTCTGGGGAAGTTTTCACCAAAAGGAAAAAAATAACTTAGTAACAACAGCCCCAAATGTATACACACAGACTGTAGAGGCAAGTGCCTCCTTTCATAACTGGGAGATGCCAATGAATTCCTTCACTCCTCTATCAGCTGACTGTGGCTACAATACTGCTTTCTGTTGTGTAACAACCACAAATTCCCAGTGGCGTGCAACAATAAGAATGTATACAACTCCTGCATCTGCAGTTGAGCTGATGTAGGCGCAGCTGGGCTGGCTGCTCTCATCTGGGCTTGGCTGGGGTAACTGGCTCTGCTCCACGTGTGTGTCGTCCTCCTCTGCTCCAGCAGACTAGCCAAGGTAGATGCTTCTCATGGTTCTGGCAGAGACACAAGAGAGCAGGCAGGAACGGAAGAGGTCTCTCACGGCTTAGGCTGGGACCTGACATGCAGTAACTCTCACCCTATTCTATGGGCCGAAGCAGTCCATGTGGCCAAAACCAGTGTTTGGGGCAGGGAAATGGACTCCATTCTTTTGGTGCAAGGAACTACAGAGTCACTTGGGGCAGGCCATGCATAGAGGGAGAAGCCACCTGTCCACCTCAACAGGAAGCTGGGACTTCCACTGAACCAGCGTTCTCACTGATTCCCCCACCTGGAACGACCCTCCACCAGCTTCTGTAAACTCTATCCACTCTACAAGTCCCGGCCAACAGTCCACCTCCTTTCCCAGGAAATCTTCCCCACTCCCCGGGGTGCACCACGTGAGCTGTTCCAATCCCCTGGATGGGGGCCTGTGGTTCCCGTCTCTCTGGACAGCTCCTAACTGCCTCCTAGAAGCACATATGGAATGTCTCTTTCAGGGCTTCTGCCGCTGGGGCTCACTCAAGCGCTGGCTGGTGGTCTGGATGCCTGAGAAAGGGAGATAATGCTGGTGCTCAACTTTCCTCCCAGGAAGGGGAGGCTATGTTGATTGCCTTTGATATATCTCCCAGACCTGAAATCCCTGGGGAGCTGGATGGTGTGATTCTGAGGTCATCGAAGCTGAAGCAACCTGTGGTCACCAGGAGAGGGCGCTGTACTTTGTCATCTTGGCCCCACAGCCTCACTCCCTGTGCATCGTTTCTCCCAACACCCTCTTCAGGTTGTGCAAAGAAACTCCACTCTCCTGAGAGCCCAGAACCAGCCTATGGAGGCTGAGAAGCAGATCACAGCATCGCAGCGTCCCATCTTGAATCTCTCGTCCGGCCACAATACCCAGAACGTCCTCACCGAAGAACTCTTCCCTCTAGAAAATCTGCCTGTGTACAGACAACCACGGCTGCAGACCCACACCCTGGACCTTAATTCAGTTTATTTAATCCACCCCCAATGACACAGCTAACACTTCAAAAGTGAGAAAATTAGGAAGGAGAGAAAACAAAGGTAAGAGGCAAGATGAAACCAAGAGTGTGTGACACTTGAAATTAATTATGCATGTGTATGCATGCTAAGTCACTTTAGTCGTGTCCGACTCTTTGCACCCCTGTGGACTGTAGCCCATCGGGCTCCTCTGTCCATGGGATTCTTCAGGCAAGAATACTGGGGTGGGGAGCCGTGCCCTTCTCCAGGGGGTCTTTCCAACCCAGGGACTGAACCCATGTCTCTTGTATCTCCTGCATTGGCAGGCAGGTTCCATCCCTAATAAGACCCAGCTTTTGGGTGCCTCTGACAGCTCAGCTGGTAAAGAATCCACCTGCAATGCAGGAGACCCCGGTTCAATTCCTGGGTTGGGAAGATCCGCTGGAGAAGGGATAGACCACCCACTCCAGTGTTCTTGGATTTCCCTTGTGGCTCAGCTCGTAAAGAATCTGCCTGCAATGTGGGAGACCTGGGTTTGATCCCTGGGTTGGGAAGATGCCCTGGGGAAGGGAAAGGCTACCCCCTCCAGTATTCTGGCGTGGAGAATTCCGTGAATTCTTCATGGGGTATGGTCCATGGGGTCACAAAGAGTCAGACGCGACTGAGCGACTCTCACTTTGGGGTGCTAGCAGGAGTGGGAGACAGACAAGTGAATGAGCTCAGTCGGGACTCCGCCACAGAGTCCAGTGCCTAAGCCTCCCTCCTCCCACTCTGGACCTTCCTCCTCAGTCTCCTGGATTATCAAGGTCTTGCTCAACTCTGGACCCAGGACCAGGCCTGCTGGGTCTTCCAATAAATACAGTCTGATCCCCACAGGTTTCTCCAGGGCCATTCTCCTCCACAAAGTCCTGTTCTGCCACTTCCTTCAAAGTCAGGGGCAGCCCAGCCCCCTGCACAGCAGGCCTTACGTTTATCCTTTCCTTCTCTCCCAGTTAAGTGCCTGGGGACCATTTTGCACACACCTCTCAGCAGCCGTTGCAGCAGACACAGGAAGCCTGTGAGTGGAATTCATTAGCTCTGTAACAGGTCGGCGCTCGCCCTCCCCAGCACTCCTGCGTCCGCGGAGCATCTGTGGGCTCTGGCAGAGAAAAGAGAGAGAGAGAGTCCAGCAGCTCCTGATGCCCCGCGGTGGCTCCGTGGCCACCTGGAGCACATCAAAGTGGGCTCCTGGCTTGGCAGGCACGCACCAGAGCCTGGCGGGTGCACTTCAGGCCGGGCCGTGCCGCCTCTGCTCAGAGAACAATTTAGCACATTTTCCCAACTGTACTGCAGAGTGGGGGCCTACAGAGGTTTGGTAATTGGCATCATAAGCCCTAGCTGTCCTGATCCCTGCAGGGCGCCTTGTTACTCTAATTGTTTGAGGATTTGTTTTCATATCCCAAGACTGGGGGCTGTGGGGATGAGGGCAGGGGGGAGAAGAGACTCTAATAACCTGAAGGCAATAGGCATGAATCTTGCTCATGGCCTCAGTGCTGGACAGAATGAAGTTTTCCATTTCCCTGAGCTGGAGCAGCAGGGCCGGGCAGTTCTGCGATCGAAGAAGTTCCTTCTAACAGGTTAGGGTCCCCAGGGAGGAGGGACTCCTCAGGGTCACTCCAAAGCAGAATGGGCTGACTCGGGAGGTCACGGTCATTGGAAGGTGTAGAGGAGCAAAATTTGCCACCCCAGAGTGTGTCTTTGGCATGCGGAGTATTTGGAGCTAAAAACTATAAAGGCCCAAAAGAGAAAGAAATTAGACCTTCACCTTAACTGCCTAAAGAATGTAGCTAGAGGACCCGGCCCAGGAAGGGAGCAGCAACGACTATATTATTGCTACAGGGAAGAGCCGATCATGACCCCATGTTGGATCTGTTTCTTTTAACCTTTGCTTCCCACTGCTTTCTCATTGCTTTTGCTCACTAAAAGGATACTGTTTTTACATAATGGCCTGCTTGGGGATCCCTGCTCCGCTGCCTGAATATTAAACCACAGTGCCTTTATTTAGGACCCTGTCCACCTGTGTGGATGGCTACAAAGAGGAAGAAATTAACACATCCCCTCCCAGAGAATTGCCATTCCAGGAGATATCTGCAAGATTGATGGCCTTTTTACTTTGCTTCCGCACCCCCACCACTCTGTTCTATTATCAAACCTGGCATTCAGATCCTGATAAGATGGTTATTTTGAGACATTAGTCTGCCATCTGCTGTCTGCTGCCTTTCTGGCAGAGTCACATTCCCTGTCTCAACACCTCATCTCCACCATCTCCAATTCATTGGCCTGTCGTGAGGCGAGCAGAGTGAACTTGGACTCGGTAACAGTGTGAACCAGGTGTGTGGACGGGAGGAACCTAACAAAGTGTTAGTTAAAACTCCTCTCGTGCCCCACTGTCTGCAGAGCCCAGCAAACATTTGTCTTCTACACATTTGCTTTTCCACCTCAATGTCAATTGCCCTCCCCATCTTGGAGTTCCCAAACCACTACCCCAACATCCTCTTTTGTCTTTAGTGGAAGATGGTATTTAAGGTGAGGGGTTGAGCCATCTTAGTAAGTTACTCAGTTTTCCCAGGTCTTTCCCATGTACACATGCTATTAAACTTTTGTTTGATTTTCTCCTGTTAATCTGTCTCATGTCAATTTAATCCTTAAACCAGCCAGAACCTAGTAGGGTACAAGGAAATGTCTTCATCTCCAACAAGGAGAGGAAGTCTTCAACTGAGCCCCTAAGTCCAGCCAGAAAGCTGGGCACCAACTGTGGTTCTTTTCTCTGCCTCACAGGCTCATCCATCAGCAGGTTTTGATACTACGTGCTCAGTGGTTCTTGAATTTCTCCTACCCTCTCTACCTCCATTACCACAGCCTCAAGTCATCTCTTACCTAGACTGTTGTTCACTGAACTCACCCTCACCCTTATCCACACTCCACCCTACCCC